>MDKH01216377.1:0-34353 GCA_005239495.1 Nicotiana undulata
TTGGGGACGCTGCATTCATGCCTGCAGGTATAGATAACCAGTTTGACGAGCCCTCATAGTAGATGAGATTGGCATTTAGCGAAGGATCGGTAAGACTTCACCTCATTTAGAGTGTAGCCGAGTCTATAAGTCATCATGTCAGAGTTTTGCTACAGACGCATGGGTAGGCCGGTACCCTATCCCGTTTGTGGTCATCTTAGAGGCTTTGTAGACACAGGTTATTATGTACAGTATGTCAGAGGCCTTGACGACCCATATGTATTCATGTTTTATGAACAATGGTTCATTGATATAACATTTGCCCATTTACAATTGTACATTACGAGTTGTGGCCATGTTGGCCCATGATAGTTACAAAAGGAATGAATGATTTACAGAGTGGTTCGCTCGGTCCAGTGGGGCACCGGGTGCCAGCCACGCCTCCCAAGTTTTGGGCGTGACAAAACCGGCCCGAATACTACTCCGCGATGCTCTTGACTCTCGAATCGGCTCCCAATTGCTCTGAATCTAACCAAAACCAGGTTAATATTATCAATATATGATAGGGAGACGAAACCCATTCGAAGATTATCAAAATTAGGCACAAATTCCGAAATTGTCCAAACCCGACCCCCGGGCCCACATCTCGAAATCCGATAAACATTATATCACAAGAACAAGAACAAGAATCCTCATCCTCCCACGAGTCGATACATACCAAGAACATCAAAATCGAACCTCAAATGACCCCTCAACCCCCAAATTTAAAGTCTCCAATTGCAAGCCCTAATTACCCAATTTTGGTACTAATTTCCCATAATTTCACTCCTAATCCGTCCAAAAATCACATATAAACGAGTCTTGAGTCCAAAGGTCTTACCTCCATGAAGAATCCTCGAATTGCCTCTCAAAAACCCTTCAAAAAGCTTCAAACCTGTGTAAAAATGGTGGAAGAATGACTAAAATCCACTAAGGGTCCTATTTATATGTTCTGCCTAGCGATTATCGCACCTGCAGCTAAATTCTCGCACCTGCGGACCCGCACCTGCGGACCCGCACCTGCGGTCCTAGGTGCGCACCTGCGAGAATCCATTTAAATGCCAATATCCGCACCTGCGATCAAAATACACAACCTGTGACTCCGCAGGTGCGGCCCTAGCTCCGCGTCTGCGGTCTTTCACCAGTCCACCCAATTCCGCATCTACGACCATTTGTCCGCTTCTGTGGGCTCGCACCTGCGATTAGGGGACCGCAGGTGCGGTTACACCAGAACCAACAACTTCAGCTGCAAATTTTCAGCTTTCAACTCCCCGATGGCTATTCGAAATCATCCCGAGCCCCTCGGGACCCTAACCAAAAATACAAGAAAGTCATAAATGATCACCCGGACATAGTCGAACCCTCGAAACACTCAAAATAACATCAAAGCACCAAGTTCACCTCAGATTCAAGCCTATGATGCCGAAACCACCCAAAACACGTCCTATTGACCCAAATATTTGCACGCACATCCAAAATAACACTACGAACTTGCTCCAACTTCCAGAATTCCATTCCGACCCTGATAGCCTATTTTCCACACCCGATCGGATATCGCCAAAAACTCAATTTTTCCATTTCAAGCTTAATTCTACTCTGCACCTAAAAACCACATTCTGATCGCCTAACAAAGCTATCTGAGCCATAAAATCAACATTCCGAGGATGTTTACCTAATAGTCAACTCCCGATTGACTTTTCTAACCATAAGGCCAACTTAAGAGACTAAGTTTCTCATTTCTCGCCACAACCACTCCGAACCCGAACCAACCGACCCAACATATCATAATTAGGTTAAATAATACATGACAAAGCTGAAACAGAGGAAACTGGCTAATCTCACGAAACGACCAGCCGGGTCGTTACAACAATACTACACATTAGGAATCCTACATGATTATCTTTAGGAAACCTATTAGTATAATTAGTTTCAGGATGTCTAATTCATATAAAATTGAACAAGTAAATGTTTTTAGTCATCTAATCCTATTATTTTTAGGATATACTTCTTAAAAATTTCTATTACTAATTGAATTTGAAAACGTATTATAGTGTCCTATTACCAATTTAGTTTGAGAATGTATTATATTGTCCAAATTCATTTAGAAAAAGGAGACCCTATATTATTATAAAACTATAAATATGTAACGACCCGGCCGGTCGTTCTGTAGAATTTTCACTGTTATTTCTGTTTCTGCTTGGTCATACATTATTTAGACTGTTTATGATGTGTTGGGGTCGGTTAGTTCGGGTTCGGAATGATTGTAGTGAGAATTGATACACTTAGTCTCTTTAAGTAGCCTTATAGTTGGAAAAGTCAACTGGGAGTTGACTTATTGGTAAACGATCTCGGAATGCGAATTTATGGCTCGGGTAGCTTCGTTAGGTGATTTGGGACTTAGGAGTGTGTTCGGAATATTATTTCGATGTCCGGAGATTGGGATTGAATTGGCGAATGTTCGGATTTATGGCTCGGGTGTATTTTGGATGCTCAAACGAGCAATTTTGGCCTTTGGGGAGTTGTTGGTTTTCTAGTGTTTCTGCAGCGGCCTTTTGTTCACTGCGATCGCGTGAGTTCATCCGCGATCGCGTAGAGTAAGCTGAGGCTAGGGAGGTTTTTGTGAATCGCGATCGCGAGGGTGTGAAACCTTGGTCAGTGTGGTCGCGTGGGTTCTGGTGCGATCGCGTAGAGGTAACGAGGCGCATGAGGGGGGTGACCGTTTGTGCTTCGCGATCGCGTGGTGTGGCTTGCGATCGCGTGAGTTTGAGTCAGGAGGAATCGCGATCATGTGGTGATTGTTGCGATCGCGTAGTGTTATTTAGTGGGGGAAGCATTTTATTCTTCGCGATCGCAGTGAGTAAATATCTGTGCAGTGTTTAAATAGCCAATTCGCGACCCTTCTTCACTTTTCCACCATTTTTGAATGGGATTGAAGGTTTTGAGAGAGATTTTTGAGGAAACCAAAGAGGAATCACTTGGAGGTAATATTCTTGAATTCATAACTCGTTTATATGTGATTAAAGGTCTAATTAGTGGTAAACATTGGGGAAATATCTGTGCAAAATAGGTACTTAGGGCTTGAGATTAAGAGACCTTTAAATGTAGATTTGAGGGGTCATTTGGACTCCGATTTCAATGTTCTTGATATGTATAGACTCGTGAGAGGATGAGGATCATTATGGATTAAATTTTATCCAGTTCTGAGATGTGGGCCCGGGGGTCGCGTTTGGCCAATTTTGAGAATTGTGCCTAAATTTGATAGTTTTCGATTGGGTTTCGTTTTCCTAGCATAATTTGATGTTGTAAATCTGTTTTTGATAGACTCAGAGCATTTGGGAGCCGATTCGAGGGGCAAGAGTATTGCGGAGTAGCTTTTCGGGCTAGTTTGAGGTACGTAATGACTTTAAATCTTGTCTTGAGGGTATGAAACCCAGGACTTAGCATCTTTTCACTGTATTGGAGTGACGTACACACTGTATGACGAGTGTGTGGCGTGCACTAATTGGGGAATTTGAAACTGGTTCTTCCCAAGGCAACTATTGAGTTGCGAAACTGCTTTTAAATCATAAGATAAATAGTATTTCTGTGTTTTTTTATATATTTGGATTGTAAGCCATGTTTGGGGCCTCGTGCCGATATGTTTAAACCCCTTGGAGGCTGCTTTCTGATATTCCTCACCGTGGTAACTATGATTTACACTCAGTCATTCTTGTTAAACTGTTTTGACACTCAAACTTGTTGATATTATTATTGATGATATAAAATATTATTTTGGGTCGAGAACCCCATTTATTTATGGCCCGAGTGGCATTCTGAGAGTTTCTGACTGAGTGATGCCGAGAGCCAATATTGTGAGGATATTTTGGATCGGGTTGCACGCCGCAGCATGTTGCACTGTTATGATATGTGAAAGGTCGAGTGCCAGAGTGATTATTGTCATGACTTGACAGTCTATAGCTCTTGGGCTGTATGAGCCCCTTCGGAGTCTGTACACCCCTAGTGAGCGCAAGTACCTACTGAGTGCGAGTGCCAAGTGACGAGTGATTGGGAGGTATGAGTGACAGTGAGGTGCTGAGTAGCTGATATTGAGTGATTGTGAGGTGCTGAGTGACTAATTCTGAGTCCCGAGGGGAAGTTTATGATACTTGCCTTGCTGAATAACTATTTATGATTCAGTTTTATCTTTGAACTAGTATTTCTTGGGTTTTTACTGAATTCACGGGAAACCATATCTGTTTTCAAAGGATTTTTACTGAACTTTCCTTTAATGCATACTTGACTAAATGTATACACTGTTGGAAATCAATATTTTATTCAATGTGATACGGTGATTTTCTCCTGTGTGTGTTCTTAATGTCAGACTTGATTTTTATTTTCATTATTACTGGGTTGGCGTTCTCATCATTAATCCCTGCACCTCTATGTGCAGATCCAGGTACTAGTACTGAGCGTTAGCCATCTGAGTCCGTACGGCGCCAGAGTTGGGATATTGAGGTAGCTGTCCAGCGTCCACAACAATCTCTATTTCCCTTTCCTTATTTTTGTACTTAGTACTTCGTTCCGAGACATTGTATTATGACAATAGTATTATTAGTAGTATTCTTAGATGCTCGTTGCATGTTGGTTCCAGATTTTTGGGATGGCTATAGACTATTTAGCTTATTTTGTTCTACTTAAAGATTTGGAAATTTTATACGTTTTATGAAATGTTGAAAAATGAATTGAGATTTGTGAAAGAAAGTATAAATAGGTGATTGTTGGCTAGCCTAGTTCCACGATAGGCGACATCACGGCCGGTTAGGATATGGGGTCGTGACAAGTTGGTATCAGGGCTCTAGGTTACATAGGACTCAACGGTCATGAGCAGATTTTACAAGAGTCTTGCGGATAGATACGAAGACGTCTGTACTTATCTTCGAGAGGCTACAGAACCCTTAGGAAAAACCTCATTTTCTTGAATTCTGTCATGCCATTCCATTGACGGTGAGGACACGCACTACGGATTAGGGTGACCAGACACCAGCTGGACCTACGAGAGCTCGAGACCGCGGTCGAGTCCATGGTAAAGGTACGGGGCCAGCCTGCGCATCAGCCGAGGCAGTACCAGTTGATCCCCCTACTATTTAGGATTAGGTTCCCGCCGCGGGTATACTAGCGGGACAAGCTTAGGCACTGGCAGTTCCCATTGTTATTCCGGGTGTTTAGGAGACCCTGGCTCAGATCTTGATAGTATGTACGAGCCTTGCTCAGGCAGTTTCCATATCTACACGTTGCCGCTACATCTCAGGCCAGGGGATAAATTCAGACTCTAGCTGCTCGGACACCTGAGTAGGTACAGGGCCTTCAGACACCGGGGACGGTGCCAGCCCAGCCGGTTGCTCCATTTCATGACTATGTGGTTCCACCTATGCCAGAGGATGAGAGCGCAAGCTGGAGAGGTTTAGTAGACTTCAGCCTCCGACTTTCAGCGGCGTAGAGGGCGAGGATGCCCAGGGTTTTCTGGATAAGTGTCAGAGGATACTTCGTACTACTATGATTCTGGAGACCAGTGGGGTCTCATTTGCTACATTTCAGTTTTCTGGTGTTGCTTTCTGTGATGACCCAAAAGGTCATCCCGTGTATTTCTAGCTAAATCTATGTTTCGAGGTCATGAGAACCTCTTTCTATCTCACCTCGATTTGCGTGCACAACCCGGGCGTGTAGCCGGGAAGCCATTATGTGAAAAATTGATGAAAACGAAATCTTTGTGTTTAAAATTGAGTAAGTTTTACTTTGGTCAATATTTTTGATAAACGGATCCGGACTCGTGATTTGATGGTCCCGAAGGGTCCATAGGAAATTAAGGGACTTGGGCGTGTGCGCGGAATCGAATTCCGAGGTCCCAAGTCTGAGAAATGAATATTTAAAGAAAATTGTTTTCTGAAAAAATATAAAGGTCTTTGAAAATAGAATTTGATGTGAAACATGTGGTATCGGGCCCGTGTCTTAGTTCCGGAGCCCGGTACAGGTTGGATATGATTTATATGTGTTGTCTGTGAATGTTGGTAAGAAACATACTTGGTTGGACGTGATCCGGGTCAATAATGCAAAATTTGATGTTTAAAGAGGTTTAGAGAAATTTCATTGATTTTGAGGTTTGATTTGATGTTTATGATGTTATTTTGGTGATTTGATTACACGAATATAAGTCCGTAGGATGTTTTTGAGGTTGTGTGCACATTTGGTTTTGAGTTTCGACGGCTCGGGTGAGTTTCGGGTAGGTCCCGGGTGTTTTAGAATTAGAATAGGTTGTTGCAGGTTCAGAGATGCACAGATCTCTGAACCCGCCAGCGGGGTTCGCGGTCGCCTTTGTGCGATCCGCGATGAAGCCTCGCGATAGGTTCATAGAAGTGCAATCTCTGAACCCGCCAGTGCGGCCCGCGGTGGAAGCTTCGCGACTGCGGTCACCTTTGTGCGGTCCGCGGTGGGCCTCTGCGACTGCGGTCGTCCTTGTGCGGTCCGCGGTAAACTTCGTGGTGGAGGCCTGAAGGGGGTATATTTATTCGGGATTTTCAGTTATTTCTCATTTTTCAAAACCTAAAAACATAAGAGACAATTTTCCAAACACACTTTCTTTTCCAAAACATTTGTAAGTGATTTCTAACTCATTTTCTTTACTTCTTAACTTAATTTTACAAGATTTCATCTTAGAATCTAGGGTATTCATGGTGGAATTGGGAATTTTGGGTAAAACCTAAGAATATTGAAATTTGGGGATTTAGAGCTCAAATTGAGGTCAGATTCCAAAACCATTTATATATCCGGGCTCGAGGGTGAATGGGTAATCGGGTTTGGTCCGAATTTCGGGTTTAAACCAAGCGGGCCCAGGGTTGATTTTTGACTTTTTGGGGAAAAACTTTAGAAAACTCATTTCCATGCATTAGAATTGATTCATTTAGCATTTATTGATATAATTAAGTAACTTGTGACTAGATACGAACGAGTTGGTGGTGGAATCAAGAGGTAAAGATGTAGTTGAGGCTTGAATTGTGTTCGTGGCATCGAGGTAAGTGTTTGGCCTAACCTTAGCTTGAGGGAATAGGTGTTTAGTCATATGTGCTACGTGTTTATTTCATGTTGAATGTATAGGTGAGGTGACGAGTACCTATGCATTGTTGTCAAGCATGACCGTGAGTCGGTGTTTATGGTATATATGTGTTTTTCTTCGATATTCACTGTGACTTAAAGTAGATTTCATTTTGGAAGGTTATTCAACTGTTGGAAATACTTGGATGTGAACACCTTGAATTGTTGTCCGGTTGAGGATTTTTTTGTTAAGTTATGCTATTTGAGAGAGATTGGTTATAGATGTGTCCCTTGCCGGGACGGTGATATTTCTGTTTTGTTCCCTTGCCTGGATGATGTGAATTATGGTTATGTTGTGGATTATCCTTGCCGAATTGTTGTTCCTGATTGATGTTGTTTGGGTGAGGAAGAGTGTAAAGCAGGAAGGGTGATGCCATGCCATTTCATTTATTCATTGAATTGTAAGGATGAGAGTAAAAGCACGAAGGGTGATGTCGTGCCATGTGTTTATTACTTAAATGCACGAAGGATCATGCCGTGCCATTTTATTTATTCATTGCATTGTGAGGATGAGGGTAAAACAACGAAGGGTGATGTCGTGCCATGTTTTATTATTTAGAAGCACGAAGGATCATGCCGTTCCATTTCATTTATTCATTGCATTGTGAGGATGAGAGTAAAAGCACGAAGGGTGATGTCGTGCACTTGTTTTGGTGAGGATGAGAGTAAAGCACAAAGGGTGATGCCGTGTACTTATTTGTCTATGCATTTACTTCCCGCTGTTATACTCTCTGATACTTAGTTGTCGCTTTGTCCTGTGATTCAGAGATTGTTAGTCCCTTGTTCCCAGCATGATCTCCCCCACTTTTATACTTAACTATTTAATTCTACCGTTATTTTTGTATATGTTATTGAATTGCATAGGTGTTTCTTATTGGTCGTGTCCTAGCCTCGTCACTACTTCACCGAGGTTAGGCTCGGCACTTACTCAGTACATGGGGTCGGTTGTACTGATGCTACACCTGCACTTCTTTATGTTGTGCAGATTTCGGAACCGGACCCAGTGGGCATTGATCGAGGGAGTATCTTTCAGTCCACAGGCGACACTGAGGTAGTCCCGCAGACGTTCGCGTCACCTCCCTTTTCTCTCTTTTCTGTCTTTTCATGTATTTCCAAGACAGTTGTGCACAATTTTTTCAGACCTTTATTTTTAGTAAATCTTTGTCTGTCCGTGAGATCGTGATACCAGTTCTGGGGGTGTATTTAAGGAAATTTCGTAAGATTTATTATTTAAGTTGTTGCATTTCTTATCTTCCGCACTTCTAGTTATAATTGTTCTAGTTTATCACTGTTATTTCCATTGTCTATGATAAAGATATAAATGTGATAATCGGAACGTTGGCTTGTCTAGCGGGTTCAACGTTAGACACCATCACGGCCTGAAGGTGGGATTTCGCGTTCGTGACACTTTCACTTGGTGGGAGGCATTCGAGAGGCGTAGGCCTGTTGGTTCAGCACCCCTCACCTGGCAGGAGTTCTCCACTATCCTTTTGGAGAAGTATGTTCCTCGGTCTCACAGGGAGGAGCAACGTAGGCAGTTTGAGCAGCTGCGTCAGGGAGAGTTATCAGTGACGCAGTATGAGATGCGTTATTCAGAGTTGGCTCGTCATGCTGCTGAGTTAGTATCTACTGATAGGGAAAGGATCAGGAGGTTTGTGGATGGCCTCACTTATCAACTATGTATTTTGATGACTAAGGAGAGAGTGTCAGGTTCTACCTTCGAGCAGGTTGTTGATATTGCTCGAGATATTAAGTCTGTTCACCGGCAGGAGCGAGAGGAGAGGGAGGCCAAGAGGCCTCGGGGATAAGGTAACTTCACTGGTGCCCCTTCCAGAGGGCAATTTCAGCACAGTAGAGGTCGCCCATTTAGACCTCCTCAGCCAGTTCGCCAAGCTTATAGTGGCGCATCTTCGGGGCAGGGTCCCCGCAGCTCTCATTTGGGCCGCTCTTCCTTTAGTGCCCTTCCAGCTCAGAGTTCCTCCAGAGCATCATCATTCCAGGGTTCTTCTATGCATGGTTCACCCAGCAGCTATTCTGGTGCCAGGGGTTCCCTTCACTCCCCATCTATAGCTCCAGGAAGTTGCTTTGAGTGTGGAGAGTTTTGACATGTGTGGAGGCAGTGTCCTCATCGTCCTGGTAGTTCTTCTCAACAGAGGGGTTAGCCCTCGACTTTAGCTCCAGTCACTTCACCACCCGCCCAGGCAGCTAGGGATGGGGGTCAGGCAACTAGGGGTCGCCCTAAAAGGGGAGGTCAAGCAGGTAGAGGTCAGGCCCGTATCTATGCACTTCTAGCCAGGCCAGATGTTATGGCCTCCGATGCAGTGATCACATGTATTATTTCAGTCTGTCACAGAGATGCTTTGGCTTTATTTGACCCTGGTTCCACATACTCTTATGTTTCGTCATATTTTTCTCACTTTATGGATATGCCCCGTGAGTCTTTAGTTACGTGTGTTCATATGTCGACTCCGGTAGGTGATACTATTGTTGTAGACCGTGTGTATCGGTCGTGTGCAATATCTATTGAGGGTCTAGAGACTCGAGTGGACCTATTGTTACTCAGCATGGTTGAGTTTGATTTGATACTGGGCATGGATTGGCTATCTCCGTGTCATGCTATTCTTGATTGTCACACTAAGATTGTGACCTTGGCTATGCCTGGAGTTCCGAGGGTTGAGTGGAGAGTTTTTTCTGTGTATGTGCCTAGAAGGGTGATTTCTCACCTGAAGGGTCAGCGTATGGTTGAGAAGGGATGTTTATCTTATCTGGATTTTGTGAGGGATGTTAGTGGTGAGACTCTTGCGGTTGATTCTGTTTCTGTGGTCCGTGATTTTTCGGACGTGTTCCCTGAAGACCTGCCAGGCATGCCACCTGACAAGGACATTGATTTTGGTATTGATCTGGTGCTAGGGCACTCAGCCTATTTATTTTCCACCTTACCGTATGGCACCAGCGGAGTTGAAGGAATTGAAAGAACAGCTTTAGGAACTCCTAGATAAGGGGTTCATTCGGCCTAGTGTGTCACCTTGGGGTGCACCAGTGTTGTTTGTGAAGAAGAAGGATGGTTCTATGCGCATGTGTATTGACTATCAGCAGCTGAACAATGTTACGGTGAAGAACTGGTATCCTTTGCCTCGTATTGATGATTTGTTTGACCAACATCAGGGAGCCAGAGTGTTCTCTAAGATTGATTTGAGATACATGTATCATCAGCTGAAGATTCGGGACTCTGACATCCTGAAGACTTCTTTCAGGACCAGATATGGTCATTACGAGTTCTTGTTATGTCATTTGGGCTGACCAATGCCCCAGCCGCGTTCATGCATTTTACGAACAGCGTGTTTCATTCGTATGTGGATTCCTTTGTCATAGTGTTCATCGATGACATCTTGGTATATTCTCGTAGCCAGGAGGAGCATGCTCAACATTGGAGGCTTGTGTTGCAAAGGTTGAGAAAGGAGAAGTTTTATGCAAAGTTCTCTAAGTGTGAGTTTTGGCTTGGTTCAATAGCTTTCTTGGGGTACATGGTGTCCAGTGAGGGTATTCAGGTTGATCCGAAGAAGATTGTGGCGGTGAAGAGTTGGCCCAGACTATCCTCAACTGCAGAGATTAGGAGTTTCCTTGGTTTGACGGGGTATTACCGTCGCTTTGTGGAGGGGTTTTCTTCTATTGCTTAACCCTTGTCCAGATTGACCCAGAAGGGTGCTCCATTCAGATGGTCTGACGAGTGTGAGGAGAGCTTTCAGAAGCTCAAGTCAGCTTTGACTACAACTCCGGTGTTGGTTTTGCCTACTGGTTCGGGTTCTTATACAGTCTAATGTGATGCTTCTAGAGTTGGCTTGGGAGCGGTATTGATGCAGGACAGTAGGGTAATTGCCTACGCATCTAGACCGTTGAAGGTGCACGAGAAGAATTATCCAGTGCACGATATTGATTTAGCTGCCATTGTTCATGCCTTGAAGATTTGGCGCCATTATTTGTATGGAGCGCAATGTGAGATTTTCACCGACCATCGTAGTTTGCAGCATCTGCTGAAGCAGAAGGACTTGAATTTGCGTCAGAGGAGGTGGTTAGAGATTCTCAAGGATTATGACCTCACCATTCTATATCATCCGGGGAAGGCCAATGTAGTGCCTGATGCTTTGAGTCGCAGAGCAGGGAGTTTGGGGAGTCTAGCCTACCTTTCAGCAGCAGAGCGACCTTTAACACTTGATGTTCAGGCTTTAGCAAGTCAGTTGGTGAAATTGGATTTGTTAGAGCCTTCGCGGGTATTGGCTTATGTAGCCTCCAGGTCTTCTCATTATGATCAGATTAGAGCACGCTAGTATGAAGACCGACTCTTCCTAGTTCTTCAGGACAGGGTCCGTCGAGGTGATGCCAGGGATGTGACTATTGGTTATGACGGGGTTATGAAGATGCAGGGACGTATTTGCGTGCCCAATGTGTATGGGCTTCGAGAGTTGATATTAGCAGAGGCTCATAGCTCGCGGTACTCCATTCATCCGGGTGCCACGAAGATGTATCAGGATCTTAGACATCTATATTAGTGGAGGCGGATGCAGAAGTATATTGTTGAGTTTGTAGTTCGGTGTCTCAAATGTCAGCAGGTCAAGTATGAGCACCATAGGCCAGGTGGATTACTTTAGAGGTTAGATATTCCGGAGTGGAAGTGGGAGCGGATCACCATGGACTTTGTAGTTGGGCTCCCACGGACTTCGAGGAGATTTGATGCTATTTGGGTCATTTTGGATCGGCGGACCAAGTCCGCACACTTCATTCCTGTTAGTACTACTTATACCTCGGAGCGGTTTGCTGAGATCTACATCAGGGAGATTGTCTGATTGCATGGGGTTCCAGTTTCTATCATTTCTGACAGAGGTACTCAGTTCACATCTCAATTTTGGAGAGCCATGTCGAGAGGTTTGGGTACTCAGGTTGTGTTGATACCCAATTTTTCTCAAATTATTTGCAAATTTGCATATAAGCTTTCTAAATTACTCTTCGTAATAATGAGTATTTTTCCCTATTTTTCATATTTTTATAAAGTTATTTTCCTGTTTTTTAAATATGTCATAATTAAATAATTCATAAATTATGTTCTAAATAATTTCAAAATATTTTCTAGCTCAGCATGTAATTTATAATTTTCTATCTATTAAAATCCAATTATTTCACGAATTAGTCAATTGGGTCTTATTTAATTTCAATTACAACAATTTTGCAATTATGGCCCAATCAGACATTTTGTATTATTTTAATTCGGAACTTATGCATTTCTTACACTCAATTACTGTAATTTTATCTATTTAAAATTAACTTTATCTTTTCACAATTATTAGGTATTTTAATTAATTAATTACTTATTCTTATTGGGTATTTAACATCTAGCCTATTTTTATTTAAATATTAGCTACATTTCAACCCCACCTCATTGACCCAATACCCAACCCATTTAACCAATCAATTCACCCAGCCCAAATCACTTCTTTACCCGCCCCCTCCTAGACCCTCATTCTTCACGACTCTCTCTCTCTCTATCTCTCTCTGTGACGCTCTAGTTCTCTCTAGAAGTCTCACTGACTTCTCCTTCTCCGATGAGTTCCATCCACCCTCTCCGGTTGGTTTCTCACCGGAAACCTTGGGTCTTCATTATCTCATGCTCATCCACACCCCTTGTACCGGTCCAGTGATACTTTGGGACTCTCAGGCGAACCTGGAGCGGTCCAACTCATCTCTCATGGTTTCGTTCCACCTTTCCGGCCTCCCTGGCCGTCTGAGTAATGGTCTACAACCGTTCCGGTTTAAGCCAGTGCCATCTTTGAGGTTCTTTTTCTTCTCTGGGTTCCACGAAACCCTAACCCCTTGTATTTCAATTTATTTTAAGATCTACACTAGATCCACAATGTTATGAAGCTTTTCTACGTTTTTCTCTGAAAGAACCCATCTTTAAACGATTTTCAATTTCATAGTTAGGGTTTCTTAACCCCTTTTCAAAAGCGATTTTTACTTCCAGTTTTAGTGATTTCTACTGTATTTTCAACTATTCTCTTATGTTTCCTTGCTTTCTGAGTTATTATGCTAAGAATCCTAATTCTTTTAGCCCGTTGCTTGTGAATGCTTGTTTTCTTGTAAAACGATTAATGTATTCTCTGGCTCTCGTGTTAGGGGACTTCATCCTATACTGTTCTGTGATTCCTTGCTTAGGGTTCCCTAATTTTGTGCTATTTTATTGATTATCAATTCTTATATTGGTTAATGACTGTTTGTCTGATACTCACTACTGACTTTGTGTATCTCTTTGCATAGCTGTGATTTTTTTCCTCGAACCTGTGACGTTGTATGTTCTGTACTAATTTTTAAAATGTTTCCTTACTTTTGTGATACTTTCCTTGATTATACTGGATACCTTGTGATTGAGATTGCATTCGAGATTTCCTTGACTGATTTTCAGAATCAATACCATACTTTGCTTTATGAATGTACTATTAGTTCAACTTTCCTTAATTATGCACTAATTTGCTAAAATCAGGCTTATAATTGATTCCTTCTCCTTACTTAATCATGATTGCACCGTTTGAAATTAACTCCCTAATTAAAGGAGTCTAATATTTTAACTGATACTAATTGGTTACTATTTCCATAATTATGCACTCTTGCTTTATTTTCCTCACTCGTTTTCAACACTATATATACTCTGTCTTCCCTCTTTGCATAACACACACGCGAATACATTGAGAACACTGATACATTAGTACACTGCATATCACCAAGGCATACTTGAAACTCAGAACATTGACATTATTCTGAGTCTCCTTTGTTTTCATATACATCCTCTTTTTACTACTCAGTCAAGGCTGAGTAACCCTTGTTGCTTTCTTGTTTCTGTACACCACTATCTTGCTGCTCTCTCTCTTGTTCTGCATATTACTGTGGCTGCACCATCTCCTTGCATTTTTTTGTTCTATACCTTTGACTGGTATGTCCCTAATTTAAGTTTACAGTACCCCAACACAATATGTTTCAGTTCCTGCTAATATACTTGTTAATCCTTTTGTGCTTCTACTTATGGTTCTATTGTCAACCATGCAACTAGCATGTCTCTGTTATTTTCCTTTTCGCTTTAGTCTAGTATGCTTCCTGCTCCCCTTATGTGATTCACTATGACTCTTCTTGACTCTTATACTTGTTCATGTCCTATGATTACTGTTTCTTGTATCAGCATGACCAGTATTTCCTTATATGTTTGCATCATTTGTCTGACTTTCAATACTATAAGCATGCACCTCTGATGTCTAAGTGTTACATGATACTGATCCTAATCCACAATATGTGATACTTTGTGATAATTATGTTATAATTATTTGAAAACCTGTAACTCTATTCTATTGCTATAATAAGAATTCCTAACTCCCTTTCCCTGTTCGTATTTGCTTCTGGAACTCTGCATATCTGCTGAGTTGTGGTTGGACTGCTCCCTTCCTTTTGTAAACTGGTTTTCATAAACTCTTACATTGTCCTCTAAAGTTATATTTCAAAATTGTTACTTCAAAATACTTTCAAACTCAACTCTTTTAAACTACAAACACATCTCACTACTCTTAGACTTTAGGTTCAGCCCCCTTCGTGTGAGCACTGCCTTGGGGACCCCTGAGTACCCATTGAACTCTGACACACAAGGCTGGGAGTTCTACACTGCACCTACTCATTCCTGGCTAGGGAACATGGGTGTGAGCACTGCCTGAGATCCTTAGGAACTCTGACACACCTGGGTTGCAAGAGGTCTTGGCATATGGTATGTTGGATCTGGTACTTGGGCCTACTGTTAGGCTCTCTATAGTGTAGCTTCTTAATTTTCTTATTCTTTTGTGTAATTTATGCAACAATGGTCTGTAATAACTTGTAAACGAATAATTGGGGCTGGATAGTGGATATGGGAGGGGGTTATGCATGTTTCGTATAGTAACGGGTAGAAATCATGACTATAGGATTTATTTCCCTATGTGTGCAATAGTACCCTGCTTAGGACATGCATATCATGCAATAGAAATCCTATGAAGGTTCTTTATTTCAGCATGTCTATTATGTTCCTGTCATTTTATAAGCCCTGTTCATAGTTAATAACTACAACAAATGATATAATGTATGGCTACTGCATTCCATAAGCATTACATTTAGAAACCATGTCCCTAGGTATCCTTGTGTGCATTAGACATCATGTTCTTTAGGACCTTACCTTTCAGCATGTTTGTGTCAAGTTATATTTTGCCGAACATCTAGTTAGCATGTATATAATCTGACAATCTCGCTAAAATGTGGTCAATTGATTGAAACAACCTGCAAATATAGCATCACCTCTCTTAAAATTGGAACTGAAGTCTGCATGCTCACTTTTAAACAAATAGGCAATGTATACGAACGCCTAGGCGAACCTTAGGCCTAATACATTATTAAAACCAAAACCTAATCGTGTTTCACTTAGCTGGTATTAGGAACAATCAGTCCCTTATTTTGAAATTCTTAAACTCTGATGCTTTCCATTCTTGTTTTATCTCTTTCTAAAATTCACCCTATTTTCTAAAAAAATAAATTCCTACCCCACTGCTTTTCAAATACTAATGCTGGAAATCATGCATTCATTTCCTCTTTAATTAAGTTATTGGATTGCTGCTCTATGTGTTACTGGATTTCAGAGTCAGTTTACTCTTTTCCAAAAGTTATTCGGTTTGAACCCTTGCACTATTTTCTGAAATAGTTTACTCGTGCTCATTTTATTAAAATTTCACTAAACTACTGATTTCTACTCCGCTCTGAACCGCTGGATCTTTTAAAGTTACTGTCCCTTTGTGAATCACTCTTTCATTACTAATTTTCTGAAGTTCTTCATCTACTTTTACTGAAAAATTCATCTAAACTATTGTGCACTTTTAAATCCTGCTATTATCTTTGAATTACTGGACCTTTTAAATTCAATCACTCTTCTTTAAGCTACTCTGTTTTAATCGGATTTCCTGCTTTATTACTAAGTTTCCAAGGAATCCGTTACTTACCAAAACTGCTGAAACCTACTAATTTTCAACTCAAAAACTTTTGTTTTAAATCCTGTCTTTAAGACTTTAGCTGTGCTTGAGACGTGCTACTTACATGCTTACTTGTGGAGGGATATGTGAGCCTTTATTTGCCTTACGTGTTCCCTTACATGTAGTCCTACTTGTTATGTATGTCGCTTAGCATTTTGTCCTTTAAAACTAAGGGTTCAGCCTAGTACTCACCGTGTAGGAATAGTAGTCCTAGATACCCTCCAGGACTTATAGGATAGGACGGGTAATAGCACGCGATAAGCATTTGTGACCAACACACACGTTTCAAATAACCTTTACGGGGTGGGAAGGGTAGAATACGGATATGATGACCGGTGCGCTAATAACACGTGTAGCCCCTCTTCGAGGTGTGACATATCGGGTATTGCATTGATGTGATCCGTATTACTTTAAACCTAGGACAATTTCTTTTCAAATGTTGATTCTAATGTTTTCCCAAAACCTTTAAATATTTTCACACCTGTTTGAAATCCCCTCTTATGTGAACCTTGCTTTCTTTGTTCATCGTCCAAATTCACAAATTTTTTTTGCTGGGAGCCACAGTTGTGGATCTTGAGGGGTGCCTAACACTTTCCCCTTGGGATAATTTCAAGCCCTTACCCAATCTATGGTAATGCAAACTAGTTCATGAGTTATTTACTCTAGGTGCCCTAACGCACCATAAAAAATCGTTAGGTGGCAACTCTTCCTTAAACCTTTCCTTTAAGGAGTTGTCCAGAAATGTCATAAACCTGATCTCTCTGTACCTGACCCGCGCGATAAAAGAAGGGGGCGCGATAGGTTGAGTTGAGCACAGTGTTTCATCCTCAGACCGACGAGCAGTCAGAGTGCACTATTCAAATTTTGGAGGACATACTATGTGCCTGTGTGATTGATTTTGGGGGTTCATGGGACCAATTTCTGCCACTCGGAGAGTTTTCTTATAATAATAGCTACCAGTCCAGCATTTAGATGGCTCCGTATGAGACTTTATATGGTAGGAGGTGTAGATCTCCGATTGGTTGGTTTGAGTCCGGCGAGGCTAGGCTATTGGGCACAGACTTGGTTCAGGATGCATTGGATAAGGTGAAGTTGATTTAGGAGCGGCTTCGTACGACGCAGTCTAGGCAGAAGGGTTATGCGGACCGGAAGGTCCGGGATGTGTCTTTCATGGAAGGAGAGAAGGTACTGCTGAAGGTGTCACCCATGAAGGGTGTTATGAGGTTCGGGAAGAGGGGGAAGCTGAGTCCCCGGTTCATTGGGCCTTTTGAGGTGCTTCAGAAGATTGGGGAGGTGGCTTATAGACTTGCCTTGCCACCCAGCTTATCGAGTGTTCATTCGGAATTCCAAGTGTTGATGCTCCGGAAGTATATTGGTTACCCGTCTCATGTTTTGGACTTTAGCACAGTTCAGCTCGAGGGTGATATGTCATATGAGGTAGAACCAGTGGCTATTTTGGGTCGTCAGGTCAGAAAGTTGAGATCTAAGGATATAGCTTCAGTGAAGATGTAGTGGAGAGGGTAGCCAGTGGAAGAGGCTACTTAGGAGACCGAGTGGGAGATGCGCGAGGACGAATTTTTGTTTAACAGGGGAAAAATGTAACGACCCGACCGGTCGTTCTGTAGAATTTGCACTGTTATTTCAGTTTCTGCTTGGTCATGCATTTTTTAGACTATTTATGATGTGTTGGGGTCGGTTGGTTTGGGTTTGGGTTCAGAATGATTGTAGTGAGAATAAAGACACTTAGTCTCTTTAAGTAGCCTTATAGTTAGAAAGTCAATTGGGAGTTGACTTATTGGTAAACGATCTCGGAATGCGGATTTTATGGCTCGCGTAGCTTCGTTAGGTGATTTGGGACTTATGAGTGTGTTCGGAATGTTATTTCGATGTCCGGGGTAGAATTAGGCTTGAATTGGCAAAGGTTAGTTTTTGGTGATTTCCAGTTGGCAGTGGAAAATAGGCTATCAGGGTCGGAATGGAATTCGGGAAGCTGGAGCAGGTTCATAATGTCATTTTGGACGTGTGTGCAAAATTTCAGGTCAATCGGAGGTGTTTTGGATGGTTTCGGGATTCCCTCATTCGGGACAGATGGAAGCAGGTTATGGATCTGTTCAAGTTGTGGAATTTAGAAATTTCAAAGTTCATAGGGTTGAATTTGATGTGATTTTGGTGTTTTTGCATTGTTGTTGGTGTTTCTAGGGCTCGACTAAGTTTGAATGATGTTATTGGATGTGTTGGTAGGTTTGGTTGAGGTTCCGGGGGCCTCGGGTGTATTTCAGATGCTCAAACGGGCAATTTTGGCCTTTGGGGAGTTGCTATTTTTTTTGTGTTTCTGCAGCAGCCTTTTGTTCACTGTGATCGTGTGAGTTCATCCGCGATCGCGTAGAGTAAGATGAAGCCAGGCAGGTTTTTGTGAATCGCGATCGCGAGGGTAGGAGTGCGATCGCGTAGGGTGTGCAACCTTGGTCAGTGCAGTCGTGTGGGTTCTGGTGCGATCGCGTTGAGTTAACGGGCCGCGTGAGGGGTGACCGTTTGTGCTTCGCGATCGTGTGGTGTAACGTGCGATCGCGTGAGTTTGAGTCAGGAGGAATCGCGATCACGTGGTGATTGTTGCGATCGTGTAGTGTTATTTAGTGGGGGTAGCATTTTGTTCTTCGCGATCGCGTGCCTATTTTCGCGATAGCAGTGAGTAAATATCTGGGCAGTGTTTAAATAGCCAATCCGCGACCCTTCTTCACGTTTCCACCATTTTTGAATGGGATTGAAGCTTTTGAGAGAGATTTTTGAGGAAACCAAAGAGGAATCACTTAGAGGTAATATTCTTGACTTCATAACTCGTTTATATGTGATTAAAGGTCTAATTAGTGGTGAAAATTAGGGGAAAATCAGTGCAAAATAGGTAATTAGAGATTGAGATTAAGAGACCTTTAAATGGGGATTTGAGGGGTCATTTGGACTCCGATTTTAGTGTTCTTGATATATATATAGACTCGTGGGAGGATGAGGATCATTATGGTGTAAATTTTATCGAGTTCCAAGATGTGGGCCCGGAAGTCGGGTTTGGCCAATTTCGGGAATTGTGCCTAAATTTGATAGTTTTCGATGGGTTTCGTTTCCCTAGCATAATTTGATGTTGTAAATCTGATTTTGATTGACTCAGAGCATTTGGGAGCCGATTCGAGGGGCAAGAGTATTGCAGAGTAGCTTTTCAGGCTAGTTTGAGGTAAGTAATGACTTTAAATATTATCCTGAGGCTATGAAACCCTGAACTTAGCATCTTTTCACTATATTGGAGTGACGTACACACTGGATGACGAGTGTGTGGCGTGCATTAATTGGGGAATTTGAAATTGGTTCTTCCCGAGGCAACTATTGAGTTGCAAAACTGCTTTTAAATCATAAGATAAATAGTATTTCTATCATTTTTATATATTTGGGTTGTAAACCATGTTTGGGGCCTCGTGCTGATCTGTTTAAACCCCCTGGGGGCTGTTTTCTTATATTCCTCACCGTGGTAACTATGATTTACACTCAGTCATTCTTGTTAAACTGTTTTGACACTCAGACTTGTTGATATTATTATTCATGATATAAAATATTGTTTTGGGTCGAGAACCCTGTTTATTTACGGCTCGAGTGGCATTCTGAGAGTTTCTTACTGAGTGAGGCCGAGAGCCAATATTGTGAGGATATTTTGGATCAGGCTGCACGCCGTAGCATGTTACACTGTTATGATATGTGAGAGGTCGAGTGCCAGAGTGATTATTGCCATGACTTGGTTGTCTATAGCGTTTGGACTGTAGGAGCCCCTCCGGAATCTGTACACCCCTAGTGAGCGCAGGTACATACTGAGTGCGAGTGCCGAGTGATTGGGAGGTATGAGTGACAGTGAGGTGCTGAGTGGCTGATACTGAGTGATTGTGAGGTGCTGAGTGACTCATTCTGAGTGATGTCTTGCTCGAGGGGCAGTTTATGATACTTGCCTTGCTGAATAACTATTTATGATTTATTTTTATATTTGAACTAGTATTTCTTGGGTATTTTACTGAATTCACGGGTAAGCATATCTGTTTTCAAAGGATTTTTACTGAACTTTCCTTTAAAGCATACTTGACTAAATGTATACACTATTGGAAATCAATATTTATTCAATGTGATTCGGTGATTTTCTCTTGTGTGTGTTCTTACTGTCAGACTTGATTTATTTTCATTACTACTGAGTTGGCGTACTCATCATTACTCCTTGCACCTCTGTGTGCAGATCCAGGTACTGGTATTGAGCATTAGCCATATGAGTACGTACGGTGCCAGAGTTGGGATATTGAGGTAGCTGCCCAGCGTCCACAACAATCTCTATATCCCTTTCCTTATTTTTGTACTTAGTACTTCGTTCTTAGACTTTGTATTATGACAATAGTATTATTAGTAGTATTCTTAGATGCTCGTGGCATGTTGGCTCCAGATTTTGGGGATGGTTATAGACGGTTTAGCTTATTTTGTTCTGCTTAAAGATTGGGAAATTTTATACGTTTTATGAAATATTGAAAAATGAATTGAGATTTATAAATAGGTGATTGTTGGCTAGCCTAGTTCCACGATAGGTGTCATCACAGCCGGTTAGGATTTGGGGCCGTGATAAAATACAATATTAATATACCAAAATAGCTCTAAAATATTAAGCGGAAGAACTCATAAGGAAAGGACATAACTGTAATAACTTATTTTTTGGACTACAATACCTTCTATGCTAAGTTTTAATATTTAAGATTTTAAAATTCATAAATTTGTCTATTAAATTCTTATTAAATATATGTAGGGAGGTCTAATGAAATAACTTTCATCAGAATTCTCCGTATTAGCAATACATTACCACTCTATAATGTCCAATACCAAGAAGAAATTAAAGTAATATTAAATGAACTGCATAAAGAGTTATAGTTGAGAAAAAGATACCCCGTGTTAATATATTTTTATTTTTATTTATACTATTTTTCTACTCAAATAATATCTTTTAATCAATTTTTCGTGTAATATTGAAAAATACTCAATTATTAAAAAATAACTAAGAAAATATTTAAGAATATAAATGCGTGAAAAAGAGAAAAAAAATGGTTGGTAAGATTCAATACCACTAATTATTCTACAAACATAACGATTTGAAAGTGAAATGTCATATCAATCTTTTACTCTTTGAAAATAAAGTTTATGGTGGATAAATTATAATCAAGATTAAATATTCAGAAAAAGAGATGAACTAATATTAATATCTAAATCAACATAACATAAATTATTTTTTATGTTAAAACCAAATAGTTAAATCTTTTAATTAATTATTTAGAAAGAGAATCCAATTCAGTTATTTTTTAAATTCATCATATGAGTAAAATTCTTATTCAAGTTTAAAAAAAATCTTAGGGTATATAAATTTATTCCATAAAAACAGTATTAGAACAAAAAATAAAAATGTTGGTATATTATTAAGAATCAAAATGCTATACACAATCAAAGCTAAATCCTAATTAAGCACAAGCTTTCAAGACTATATTTATAAAAATAATATTATTATATTAAGCATAATAACTCATAATAAAAGGACATAACTGGAATTCTTGATATTATCCTTATAATCCTATTATTTTTAGGACATAATAATACACATTAGGAATCCTACATGGTTACCTTTAGGAAACCTATTAGTATATTTAATTTTGGGATGTCTAATCACTCCGCTGCAGATTGTACGAGAATTGAGCCGTATCAAGCAGCTTGGCCCAATCCCTCTGGTTTGCACTCACAAAGTGCCTCAAATATAGTTCAAGGAGGGCATTGACCCTTTCCGTTTGCCCATCGGTTTGGGGGTGAAAGCTGGTGGAAAAATGTAATTCCGACCCCAACAAGCTGAACAACTCCCTCCAAAAAGCACCGGTAAACTGGGGATCACGGTCGCTGATTATATGCTTGGGAATGCCCCAGTGCTTGACCACGTCCCTGAGAAATAACCGGGCTGCCTCCTTGGCTTTGCAATTTGCAGTGGTTGCGGTGAAAGTTTCATACTTTGAGAACCGATCAACCACCACCATGATGGTGCCAAAGCCCTCCGAGTTCGGCAAGCATGTAATGAAGTCCATGGTTATACTGTCCCATGGTTTTTCCGCAACGGGCAATGGCTCAAGCAAGCCTCCTGGTACTTTGTGCTCCACCTTGTCTTGTTGGCAAACAAGACATGTACGAACGTACACCTCGATGTCGTCCCTCATATTGGGCCAATACTAAGCTGACTCTAGCAGCGCCAAGGTGCGTTTCTGCCCCGGATGTCCAGCCCAAGCAGTGTCGTTCCCCTCTTTGATTAAGGTGCGCCTAAGGCTCCCCCATTTCGGCACAAAGACTCTCCGACCGGTGGTATAAAGAATTCCATCTTCTGCCCAGAACTTCTTCGTCTTGCCTTGGATGGCCAAGTCAAGAAGTTGTTTGGCCACCGGATCGTGCTGCATCCCTTGTTTTATGGCCTCCATAATATCACATTTACTTGTGCTAACAAGGGTTGCTAGCACAGCCTTCCGACTTAGAGCGTCGGCAACAACATTGGCCTTACCCGGTTTGTACTCCAAGGTGTAGTCAAATTCTGCCAGGAAGTCCTGCCACCGAGCTTGCTTGGGTGACAACTTCTTCTGAGATTGGAAGTAACTTGTCGCTACATTGTCTGTTTTGACAAGAAAGTGAGCTCCCAACAGATAATGACGCCAGGTTCTAAGGCAGTGAACCACGGCCGTCATCTCCTTCTCCTGGACAGTGTACCGGCGCTCTGCATCATTCAACTTTCTGCTTTAAAATGCCACTGGATGTCCCTCTTGTATAAGGACTCCCCCAATGGCAAAATCTGATGCATCCGTGTGCACTTCAAAAACTTTGGAGAAGTCGGGCAAGGCCAGAACAGGATCCTCCGTGATGGCAAGTTTCAGACCCTCGAAGGCGTCTTGACATGAACCGGACCACTCCCAAGAATGGTCCTTCTTTAACAAATTAGTGAGGGGGGCGGCAATTGCTGAATAGCCAAAAATAAACCGCCGATAATAATTGGCAAGGCCAAGAAAGGACCGTAATTCGGGTACCTTGGTTGGGGCCTCCCAATCTTTGATTGCAGCAACCTTGTTGCTTTCCATCCGGATTTGCCCATGACTGATGGTGTGCCCCAGAAATTGAACTTGGGGCTGGGCAAACGAACACTTCTCCCTCTTTACAAATAAGTCGTTCTCCCTGAGAACTTGAAAAACTTTTCGGAGGTGAGCAAGATGTTCCTCCAAGCAGCTGCTGTATATGACAATGTCATCCAGGTAGATGACAACAAAGTGATCCAAGTAAGGGTGGAACAGCTTGTTCATCAAGGTGCAAAAGGTTGCAGGCGCATTGGTTAGGCCGAACGGCATAACCATCCATTCGAAAGCCCCGTAGCGAGTGACACAAGTTGTTTTTGGCTCGTCCCCTTCGGCTATACGAACCTGATAGTACCCCTTCCTTAAGTCCATTTTGGTGAACACCTTGGCCTGGCCAAGACGGTCAAATAAATCTGCAATCAGCGGGATGGGGTACTTGTTTTTCACCGTTACCTTATTGAGGGCACGTTAGTCGATGCACAGCCTTAAGGATCCGTCTTGCTTCTTCTGGAACAAGACGGGTGCTTCGAATGGGGCCTTTGAAGGCCGAACCTGCCCTGCTTCCAGCAGCTCCTTCAGCTGTCTCCTTAATTCCTCCAACTCTGGAGGTGCCATGCGGTATGGACCCATGGCTGGTGGCTTGGCTCCGGGAATCAGCTCGATTTGGTGATCAACTTCCCTACGGGGTGGCAACCGTTTGGGAAGTTCTTCCGGCATCACGTCCCTGTTTTCATCAAGAACCTGCTGTATACAAGGAGGCAAGGTTTCATCAACCTTGTGTTCTTTAATTTCTGTCACAGCAGCAAGGAATGTGGGCTCCCCCTTCTTGAAGCCTTTAACAATCTGCATGGCCGATAACTGGCCAACAACCTGTGGCACCCGAATTGTTGGCACCACGCAAGGACCCCTCGGATCCCAAATATAAATTTGGTTAAGGCCAGGAGAAATGAAGGCCATAACCTCGTCCCAGTATTCTAGACCAAGGACGATATCAAAGACATCCATGGGTGCCACAAAGAAGTTTATGCACCCCTGCCAAGCCCCTAAATTGAGCTGCACATTACGAGCAACTCCATGAACGTTGGTGAGATTGGCATTGACGGTTTTTAGCAAGGAATTGCTAGGACTAAACACAAGTCCCAGTGACTTAGCCTTAGCTTCCGTCACAAAATTATGGGTTGCCCCGGTGTCTACCATGATTCGGACGGACTGTCCGTTCAGTTTGGCATCCACGAACAATGAACCTTTCTTCTTCAACTTGGGCTCCTTGCCCATCACACCGCTAAGTAAGTTCTGACCCATTTGAGCAAGGTCAGGCTTTACTTGGATAGCCTGCTTTAAGGTAGGCTCTTTGGTTAGCAACGCCCCTAGCATCATGTGGCCAAGATGAGCCACATCCCGTCGCTCCGGAGCAGCATTTTCTCCGGCATGT
Organism: Nicotiana undulata; assembly: GCA_005239495.1. Taxonomy (NCBI): domain Eukaryota; kingdom Viridiplantae; phylum Streptophyta; class Magnoliopsida; order Solanales; family Solanaceae; genus Nicotiana; species Nicotiana undulata. The sequence continues at coordinate 24,804 of MDKH01216377.1, forward strand.
GCAGCACCTTGTGCCGCTCCATCCGTTTGCCTCCGTTCTGCAGCAATTAAGGCACCGAGCTTGCCTAATGAAGGGCAGTCTTTATATTGATGGCTGGGGTCCTTACAAAGATAGCAGCCATTGCGAGGACCGTTGGCCTTCTTCTTCTCATTGTATCTGTCCCGCCAGTTGGAACGGTGTTCCTCCCTTCTGAAATCACGACCCGTGTGGGCAGCAGCAACTTGTTTGCCCCTGTAGGCCCGATCTCCTCCCGGCTTTGTAGGTCTGCTCCGGGTGTCTTTGGCAATGATGCTTTCCGTCCTATAATCTGTCAAGGACTCGGCAATGGCGATGGCATCATCCACGTCTTTGACTTGACGTCTCTGCAACTCTTGTTTGGCCCAGTTTTGGAGGCCATCCATGAAGTAAAACAGCAAGTCATCGCTGGACATGTTGGGAATCTGTAAAATGAGCTTTGTGAACTCTTTCACATACTCCCGAATAGAAGCTGTTTGTTTCAGCTCCCTCAATCTCCGGCGAGCCTCATTAACGACGTTTTGGGGATAAAACTGTCGCTTTAGCTCGGTTTTGAACTGCTCCCAATCCCGAATAGAACATGTACCTTTTTCTATATCGGCCTTCTTTCGCCGCCACCAAAGCATGGCGGTGTCGGTTAAGTACATGGTTGCTGCCCGAATCTTGGCAGCTTCATCAACAAGGTTTAAATGCTCAAAATAGTCCTCCATCTTCCAGATGAAGTTCTCAACGTCTTGAGCATTCCTCTCGCCCCGGAACTCCTTCGGTTTAGGGCCCTCTATCTTGGTTTCACGAACCAGGATCTGACCCGCGCCACCGGCAAGTTTAGCTGCCTCCAGTTGCTGTTTGAGAGCCTCGATCTCTCCATGAAACGATGAAACAGCCTCGGTTAGCTTGAGCTCCAAGTTGGTTAGACCGTCCCTGTGCTCCTCGGTCAGCATATCTACAGCTTCCTTGACGTCCCCAATTTCTTCTATGGCAGTGGACTCAAGCGAAGCGAAGTTGCCTTCAACAACTTCGATACGATGATTTAAGGCGGCTAAGCCAGCCTCGGTTGGATCTAATTCTGTGTCTAGACGGCCTGAAGTAGACGCGTTCATGTTCTTTCCAAGACAAACCTCTTGTGGGGGTGGCTCATGAAATTCACCCTCACATGTTATGTCCAAGGCAGGATCTCGAACCTTGCTGGTTCCCCTCTTCTTTTGCTTATGTCTTTTGGTTGGTGACTCCTCTCTCCCACAATTGTTGCCATGACCAGCATCTTCTCCGTCGTTTGTCATGTTAAGATATAAAATTGAATAAGTAAATATTTTTAGTCATCTAATCCTATTACTTTTAGGATATACTTCTTAAAAATTTCTATTACTAATTAAATTTGAAAACGTATTATAATGCCCTATTACCAATGTGAATGTATTATATTGTCCAAATTCATTTAGAAAAAGGAGACGCTATATTATTATAAAAGCATAAATACAATATTAATATATCAAAATAGCCTTAAAATATTAAACGGAAGAACTCACAGAGAAAAAGCATAACTGCAATAAGTTATTTTTTGGACTACAATACCTTCTATGCTAAGTTTTAATATTTAAGAATTTAAAATTAATAAATTTGTCTATTAAATTCTTATTAAACATATGTAGGGAGGTCTAATGAAATAACTTTCATCAGAATCCTTCGTATTAGCAATACATTACCACTCTATAATGTCCAATACCAAGAAAAAATTAAAATAATATTAAAAGAATTGCATAAAGAGTTATAGTTGAGAAAAAGATACCCCGTGTTAATATATTTTTATTTTTATTTATACTATTTTTCTACTCAAATACTATATTTTAATCAATTTTTCGTGTAATATTGAAAAATACTCAATTATTAAAAGATAACTAAGAAAATATTTAAGAATATAAATGCGTGAAAAAGAGAGAAAAAAATGGTTGGTAAGATTCAATACCACTAATTATGCTACAAACATAACGATCTGAAAGTGAAATGTCATATCAATCTTTTACTCTTAGAAAATAAAGTTTATGGTGGATAAATTATAATCAAGATTAAATATTCAAAATAAGAGATGAACTAATATTAAAATCTAAATCAACATAAAATAAATTATTTTTTATGTTAAAACCAAATAGTTAAATCTTTTAATTAATTATTTAGCAAGAGAATCCACTTCAGTTATTTTTCAAATTCATCATATGAGTAAAATTCTTATTCAAAGTAAAAAAAAAATCTTAGGGTACATAAATTTTTTCCATAAAAAGAGCATTAGAACACAAAATAAAAATGATAGTATATTATTAAGAATCAAAATGCTATACAAGTGTCTGAGGAAGCACAATCAAAGTTAAACCCTAATTAAGCACAAGCTTTCAAGACTATATTATAAAGAATTGACTCTAGAATAACAAGATTATTCTTTGTAGATGCCTCTAGCGGAATAGAAATAATATTTTTATGTCATGCATTACTTTCAAATATTATATACTATTAGCAATAATAGCAAGTGGTGTATGTTCGATTCCAACCCTACACCACTATATAATGGTGAGGAGTGATCGATGCAGTTTTACCCGATAGGTCGGGATTGATATCCATAAGGAGTCAATATTGGTTGGGAGTTGAGTTTCTACCTAATCTAGCTATGCGTGTTGTCTTTAATTGCACTTCTAACCATGTTTGGGATTGTTTCTATTCTAATGTTAATGTTATTGAGTGCTGCAAATAATCTAAGTACAATATTTTTGTAGGAGTCTTTCAAATGATAAAAAATCACTAGGGCAGTAAGTATCGCCTAGGCGAGTATCTAATGCGGTCTAGAATTTAGGATAATCTTGTTGTAATTGGGGTCGTGATATAACCTTCACACATAATTACTCACTTTATACCTCTCGATTGTTTGAGTGACTTTGCCCGATTTGGCTTTCTCAAGCCTAAATGGGTGTTCAAATAATGCAAGTGAAATTGGCTCAAGTCGGGTATTACTATCTCTAGGTTTAACCCTTTAATTGAGGCTATCAATCTCTTGAATTCACCTCAATTCCTTGTTAGCCTATTTTACCTAGACTAGGGCCCTCTTTCTCAAGAAGAGCCTAAGTCAAAAAGTCATAAATTAGTGTTTGCAACCACCAATTCGACAATTAAAGAATGAAACAAGCTAAATATCACTAACCCATAAATCATTAAGCCTTAAAATTGAAGACCCATTCAATACCCACACTAGGGTTAAGTCATAACCCTAGCTAATGGGTCTAGTTACTCATAATAATGGTAGAAATCAAAGATGAAGATGTAATATAAGTCATAAAAGTCAATTAATAGAATAAAATCTAAAGATATAAGCTAAAACTACTCTAAAATTACTCAAAGTGGTAAAATACAGTTGTTCACGAGCTCCCTAATATAAAACTTGACCTAAATATGTGAAAACGATATATTTATACACAGCTAAAATTACGGGACAAAAATGCCCCTACGGAGGTTCCGCTGACAACGTAATACTGAGCGAGTCCGCGTTTGGCCATTTGCGTCCCCCACATTTTTCTTCATTTGGATATGGACTGGATTTTATTTCACGGACCGCGTAAATACAGTCGTGTCCACGTTGGCCTCAATCCCAACCGCATAAAATGTTCGCGGATCGCGTTCCTCAGTTTAGCTTTACTTGCAAACTCTCTGAACCCCTTACCTCTCTCCCAGCGGAATTTCCACCGCTTCCGCGTCACGTAACTTCGTGGCCGCGTAATTTAGACGCGGGTCGCATTCTTTGTTTGAACCAAGATTGCAAGGCCTCTGAACCTCGCTCCTCGCTGTCAGCGTAATTTCCCTCGCGGTTGCGCTTTTGTAGCGCGGTCATTGGTGTTGTTTTCTCAAAATTGCAGCTTCTCTGAACCTCTATCTCGCCAATCACGGAATACTATCCGCCTCAGCGGTGAACCCTATGCGGCCGCGTTTTTCCATCGCAGTCAACGGTTCAGTTTAAGCCTTTGGCTTGTGCAAGTTTGACTCTTTCATGAGCTTATTTTTGCTTCTTTGCCTTATTTTGACCAAAACCTGCAAGTAAGCACCTTAAGTTAGCTTTCGGGAATACCTTAACGCATTTATAACCCAAAACCTAAGCAAAAGAGACCAAATAGTAGGCTTAAATCCCTAGTTATCAACTCCCCCAAACTTAAGCTTTTGCTTGTACTCAAGAAAATATTGTAATTCCCACCTCCACAAGAAAAAGAAAGGAAAATTTCAAAGGTGACTTCATCAAACTTCAATTGGAACTAACAATTATCCTCAACACAAATGCATTATCAACAACATTCTGCTATGACTTTTTGAGTTTTATAGGTATAATGTGACACAAGAGCATCAAGAGTTGACTCAATTCATCAAGCAAACTTGCTCTCTCACGTAAGTCGTTGTGGATCTTAGACTCTTTCTCCTCTACTCTCCATGAGCTCATCTCGCCTTATAGAATGTGACACTCAAAACGGGGATTGTAAAGAAGTGCGCTCATCACTCTCAAAAGAATGCCACAAGTCCGACTCTAAGTACCATAGGCTTCCCCTCATGTAAATCACCACTAATGTAAGCTCACTCAACTTGAAATCCTATAGGGCTTTAGCGGGATGTAATGAAGGCTTTTTGGATCGAGGTCAAACATAATGAACTATGATATTATCATCTTTCCTTAAGCACTCTATTTTGTCAATTTGGATCATGCTTTCTTGACTCTTTGAGTCATTTTCTTCTTCCTTAGGGGAACTAGAGAGACAAATTGTCACTCTTTTCTTCTATATGACGAACATTTTTCTCCTTTTCTCATCATTCCAAACCTTTCAACATTGTTTTCTTGAATCCTTTCAACCTTTACTTTTCTTTTGGCATGCTTCTTTTTTCCTTTTCATCCCTTTCTTTTCCTTTCCTTTTCATCAATTCTTTTTGTTCTTTGCATCTTTCGTCATTTTGAAATTCCTCGTCTCTCCCCCAAACTTATATTTTTGACTATTGTTCATCATGAATGCTAAGGAAATATTGGGTGCCAAGAGAGGGTCATTATAGAACGGATGAAGGCTTGTAATGTGGTTATTGAATGAAAAAGGCTTAGGCTCAAAGGGGTTGACTAAGGATATCATAATGGTAGGCTATGGAAGTTTTCAAAGTTCAAATGGGACCAAGAAGAGCCTATAATCACTTCTCAAGTCAAGCTACACATAGAATTTCGCCTAGAAAAACATTCGGGGCAAGTTCTAGACTTGTTGGCACGGGACTTGGACTTGCAATTCAAAACCTCACCTCTCAAGCTACTATATTGTTAAAGAGAATAGATTCGAGGGCCCACAATAACCCTAGATAAGATTGAAGATCATATATGGCTAATATAAACCACTTGATGATAGTTTTAGTCAACTCAAGATTCTAAAGGTCACAACTAGAGCTAATCTCGTCACCAACTTGTCTCTAACCATGAGGTCGAAGGTAAATGTGCTAGTGCCAGGTGAAGCTTACTTGAGTCACTTTTATTCATTACTACTATATATTAAAACAAAAAAAAACAGACTCAATCCCTTAAGAAGGTTGTCACGCCATCCATCGTTGGGAAGAGCCACCCGATTCACACAAATTCCACCTTAGGAAAGAACCATGGCATTAAGAAAACCAAAGGCTTATTGATCATGAAAAAATGTAAAAATAAGCTACAAATTCAAAAAGAAGCTACTAAAGGAAATAAGAAGCTAAGCTATTAAGGAAAATTACAAAAGAAGTTATAAAGTAAAAATACGTAAAGTAAAATGAACATGTACAATAGGGGATTGAAATGAATATACACAAAATGGGGATGAATATATACATGGAATGGTAATTTTATATACATACCAAAAGTGAAAAGTACGAGAATGAAAGTACGATAAGTAGGAAATAAAGAGAAATAGTATCAAAGTTATTACAGACCAATCATCAAAATCATCACATCAAAATAAGGCCAACCCCAAATAAAAATTAGCATTGTCCTCAATTCTATAAGAAAAAATAGAATAGGGGAGGGATAGAGAGTAAAGAAAACTCCCTATGAGGCCTCTGTCTGCATGGGGTCACTGGCGGGGTCCTGAGGCTGTCCAGAATCATCACCTCCCTTGGGGTCCTCCAGCTGAATCTCCAAGTCATCAATCTAGGGTATCACCACTCTCCTCACCGGATCTCTGTCAGCCTCCTGCTCTGGTATCTGTGTTATATGTGTTGCAGGGGAAGTCTCTCCCACTAGGAGATCTAGAGGAATGTCGCCGGCGGAAGTGAGTTTCGCCACCTCCTTCTTCAACGATTCTTGACCCTTCTTCACTTCCCTCACCTGTTTACCCAGCCCCTTGATTATCTTTTCATGCTTACAAAGAGACTCCAAAATTTTCTATTGGTTATCAAGAATACTCTTCAATAATTCCTCCACTGATGGAGGCATCTGGAGCTATGCTGGAACTGCCTGAGCTGCTACGGCACTAGACAAGGCAGATAGCTTTGATGTAGCTACCTGCATCTAGTTGTTGATGCCAGCCAAAGTCTGATTTACCCTCATAACAGTCTGAGGGTATGCTGATGAAGAAGGCAATGATGGTGGAATAGAAGTAGATGGTCCGAGGGTGGATGTGGCATGGTAGCATATGACCCCTCGGCAGTGGAAGGCTCGGCCCCAGTGACCACTACCCCTGGCTCTTCAGACTGGCTAGTGGAGGTGGTGGCTTTTTCCTTTGACTTGGGGTTGTCCAGACCTTGAAGGTTGTACCATGAGAATGCCCTTTTTGGCTTCACTTTGGTGTCAAAGTCCCTCCCTTCTACTCCTTGGTCCTCTACGAACATGGTGAGGAAGTTGGGTAAGGGATACGATCTTTCATCCTTGCCAATTGCTTTAGTAATAACTCTGGTCATAATGTTCCCCACATTGATCGGGAACCCCGCCATGATAGCCGCCACAATAATCGCCCAGGAGACCGGCATATCACTGTCATGCTGAGTGGGGTCTATCCGGCTGCACACAAAAGTGGGACACCCCTTTGCTTCGAATCTCATAGTGTTCTTAAAAATTGGAACCCCCGGTGTAAGAAGAGATGGAGTAGTCCCAGGAATGGCTATCACCGATGCAAGCCATGGGCGGGCTAATTCATCCAGAGCCACCTTCTCCAAATAGAGCGACTCATCCTCATCATCGAACCCAGCATAATCATTTAAAGCCTTTCCATCAAACATTATCTTCCGGTTTCGGACATTGGTCAAATATGTGCCCTTTTTTATGTGGGCGACATTTGCATAGAACTCTTTGACCAGATACTCATTATCCTCCGGTAGCTTGCTGGTAAAGAACTTCCACCCCACTCTTTCATTGAATTGCCTTTTGACATTAGGATTGTGGGGTAGAAGATCTCGCTCAATGAAGTCCCTCTCAAGCGTGAGTGACCTTTGAGGCCACCATTCCCGGAACTTATAGTAGGTCATCTCACTGATGAATTGGTCTTTCCATACCGCCGGGCTCTTTGATCTCACCAACCCCCCCAGTCCGGGTGTCACCCCATATCCCGCCATCCGGGACATCGTCATCACTATCAACATTCACTGGGGCTGTTGTGGAGGCTGGAGTTACAGAAGTTGGGGCAAGAGGTGTTGGAGTGTCACTATCTCATTCTGAGCAAGACCCGGATGAAGAAATAGATTCATTTACTAGGCGACGAGGCTGGGATTGTACCTCCTATTGAGTTTGGGCAGCTTCCCCCTCAGAAATTTCCCGAGAGGGGACATATTCACTAGTCTCTGAAGTGTCTAGAGTGGGTCTTCGTAGGGTCTGTTTATTCCCAATGATCCTTTTAGGAGCTAGGGGTGCAGAAGTCTATTTTCCTCTCCCCCGACCCCGGGAGGAATCTCCCCTCCCTTGTTGTTTTTCTGGACCACCTCGAGATCCAATCGTTATTTGCATACACAATCAGTGAAAGCTCATTAGTATTGGTATTCAATCAATTATCAAATTGAAGTATATGAATGACCACAAAGTGTGATAGAGAAAGAGACTGCTGTCAGCGGAAAAGGGTCATAGCCGCGTAACCGAGGTCTGCGAAAAAAGGGCCTCGAAAGATTGGGGTTCATACTACCCAGTCTCTGAAGTGTATCCACCGCTGACAGTGAAAAACTGGACGCGGCCGCGAAACAAGAAATGTTGTCCGCGTAAAAATGGTCGCGGCCGCGGACTTAATGTAGCAACTCTCTGAAACTCAGCTTCACGGTCCGCGAAATAAGAAATGCAGTCGCGTAATGTAAGACGCTGACCGTGAAAAAATATCTGCGGCCGTGAATAACTATCCCGTGCATCACATATACTAACATGAACGCTGACCGCAAAATTTGAACCACGGTCAACGAAATTCAAATACGACATGCACTGATGAACAATATATGATCTAGGGTTCTCACTTATCAGAAGTTTTTGCAATTAAAAATAAAAGTAAATGTCACGACCCGAAATCCCAACTTCAGGCCGTGACTGCGTCTAACGTTGAACCCGCTAGACAAGCCAACGTGTACAGTTAATTTAACATCAAAACACCAATTTAACAGAATTAACGGAAAACACTTTACAATCCTTAACAGCGGAAAATAGATAAATGCCTCAAAGCTAAGTGGAATAGTAAATACAAACGTCGCGTAAGCCCCAAAATCGGGAGTCACAACTCACGAACTATCTATAGAATGCTAAATACAAAGTCTGAAAGAAGATACATAATTGTCTTGGAAAACTAGAGAAAGGACAAGAAAACATGAGATCTAAGGATAGAAGAGACGCACAGGCCCACGAACGCCAGCGGGTATACCTTGAAGCCTCTGAGGTGGACTGAAGGAGACTCCCTCAACGCTGTCCACTAGGTCCAGGTGCGAGATCTGCACAACATTAAGAAGTGCAGTGTAGTATCAGTACAACCGACACCATGTACTGAGTAAGTGCCGAGCCTAACCTCAGCCCAAGTAGTGACGAGTCTAGACTTAGAAACAACGTTAACCTGCACTATTCTACAACCCAATGCACGGATAAACAAGGCAAGAGATAGACAGACAAGTATGGGGATACGGGAGCAGTTAAAGGGGAACAGATGAGATAGAGCAGTTAAATGATCATGAAGTGCAGACAAGAAAAGGCAATTTAACAAATGAATGCTAAGGAAACCAGTGTAAATGCCAGAAATGTAAATAATGGCACGGCATCACCCTTCGTGCTTTTACTCTATTCCTCACAATGCGATGTACGATGTGAACTAATCATGAAACATGGCACGACATCACCCTTCGTGCTTTTACTCTCTTTCTCACGATGCAATGCATTATGTATGTCAATGTAATCAATGTAAATCATGGCACGACATCACCCTTCGTGCTTTTACTCTCTTCCTCACTATGCAAATTATGATGTAATCAATGTAAATCATGGCACGACATCACCCTTCGTGCTTTTACTCTCTTCCTCACGATGCAATGTATTATGTATGTCAATGTAATCAATGTA
>MDKH01182260.1:0-17456 GCA_005239495.1 Nicotiana undulata
TATATATATATATATATATATTCTATGTATAGTTGTATGGAGCAGTGGTCCGCCATTAAGCATAATCCCTGCTCCATGTCACACGACGCGGGTTCGAAACCCGCCTGCTACAATTTTTTTAAAGTTTTTTTTACTTAGCACAATAGTACCACTAGTCAACAGTTGACTAATTTATTTCACCTATTCTCAATTCAATTATATTTTGAATTTTAATAGTTAAATAATAGTCAAAAGCCCCAATTCTTCTTCTTCACTTCTTCGGTTCTTCCTCGATCAAAAATCAAAGCTCGCCTCCACCAGTCCGCCTCCGTCACTTCTCACTTCAAAGTAGAGAACCTTTCTTCCTCAATCTCTGGTTAGTGCTTCTCTTACTTTGAAACTTATTTTCTTATTTATAACTTAAAGCTTCTCTTATTTTGAAACTTGCTGTTGATTTTCTTTTTAATTGAAGAATTTTTTAGAGGGACTTTTGTTTTGATTGTGTTTAGAGGAAAGAATTTTTACTTTGAAACTTGTTGTTGACTTAAAGTTTCTTTTATTTATAACTTAAATCTTCTCTTATTTTTAATCTGTTAACTGTTAAGTTTTCTCCTCTTTAAATTTTTATTGTTGTTTGATAAATAGTTTTCCTCTTATTCTATAATTTTTTCTGTATTTCCCCTAAATTTATATCTTCATTCTGTTTTTCGAATAATATTAGGTTAATTAGCATCTATTCAGTTATCTGTAGGTAAATATATACGCAAAATGAAGTATTTTTGTTATATTATATGATTTTGATTGTAATGTTAAAAAAATGGCTTCACAAAAGAGTTGTAGTATTAGATTTAATAAGTTGTAGTATTTGTTTTATTCTTGATAAAATGGGTGTGATTGCTCTATTGATATTGTGTTTGTTTGTATTCTTGATAGACTCCTAAATTTATTGGACTCATTTTTTTGTAGGAAATTCTTGTTCTTACGAAATTGATATAGACGTATTTTTGACGAAGTTTAATTCTTCTCAACCGAGTTCTACTCTTAGAAACAATTCCTCCCATCTTATATATGAATTTGATGAGAAATTACTCAATCCCGATCTTGGAGGGAGAGTACCCATTGATAAATATAGTCCTAGAATACGGGATGAACTAAGAAGACACTACATTCAAAATGGACCTTGCCAACCGGTTGATCATAAGTTTCCTAAAACTTTATTCGGTAATAAAATGCGTCAATTTAGTCTGGGTTGGTTTAAAGGTTCGTATTCTAGATGGTTGGAGTATAGTGTGAAGAAAGATGCTGCATTTTGTTTATGTTGTTATTTATTCAAAAACGATTATGTTCATGGAAGCATGTGTGACTCTTTCACAAAAATGGGCTTTAAGGCTTGGAATAAAGCTTCAGAAAGACTTCTTTTACATGTTGGCCAAGTAAATAGCCTCCACCACAAGTGTTTCAACAATATGTTAGACTTATCAAATCAATCTCAATCAATTCAAGTTGCTTTTGATAAGCAATCTGAGAAACAAATAAATGAGCACCGAATTCGTTTAAATGCATCAATCGATGTTGCAAGGTTCCTCTTGTACTTTGGATTGTCTTTTCGAGGTCATGATGAAAGTGATTCTTCAAAAAACAAAGTCTTTTTCATAAGGCTTTTGGAATGGCTTGCAAAGAGGCTCTCTCAAGTGGATAGAGTCATATTGAAACATGCTCCAAAAAAATGATATGATGACTTCGCCAAAAATTCAAAAGGACATTATGAGTGCTTGTGCACAAGAAACTGTGAAAGCTATAATCAATGATTTAGATGGGGATTATTTCGGGATATTAGTTGATGAGTCCACGGATATTTCAGACCATGAACAAATGGCCCTTGATTTGCGGTATGTTGACAAACAAGGCCAAGTGAACGAGCCATTTATTGGTCTTGTTCGTGTTGGTGATACCTCTGCAAAATTGTTGAAGGAAGAAACACTTTCTTTGCTTATGAAATACTCATTAAGTCCATCAAAAATACGTGGACAAGGCTATGATGGAGCTAGTAATATGCAAGGAAAAAATGAATGGTCTTAAAGCTTTAATTTTGCAAGAAACTCCTTCGGTACATTGCATTCATTGTTTTGCTCATCAATTACAGTTGACACTTGTAGAGGTTGCTAAAAAACATAAGGAGGTGGAAACTTTCTTTGCTATAGTTGCTAATGTGTTGAATGTGATTGGAGTATCCTTTAAACGTAGAGATAAACTTTGGAACCATCAAGCAGAATTATTGGAGCGGTTGCTAGAGAGTGGTGAAGTTCAAAGTGGGAAAGGATTAAATCAAGAGCGAGGGCTTTAAAGGCCAGGTGACACTCATTGGGATCATATTATAAAACATTAGATAACTTTGTTGTTTTATTTGCATCTATTGTTCATGTGCTTGGGGTGATTGAATATGAAGGTTCTGAGGCTAATGATAGATTGCAAGAAGAAGCTTTTTTGAGTTATATCAATGCATTTGAATTTGTGTTCATGCTTCACTTGATGTTGAAGGTATTTTTGATGTCGAACGAGCTGAGTAAAGCTTTACAGAAGAAAGAGCAAGATATTATCAATACCATGATATTTCTTGACCTTACAAAGGAAAGGTTGCAACAAATGAGAGATGAAGGATGGAAATCATTAATGGATGAAGTCTCTTTGTTTTGTGCTAAACATGACATTTTGGTTCCCAATATGGAAGAATTCTATATTCCTGGAAAGTCGAAGCATAGGCCTTCTAGTGTTACTTATTGACATCACTTACGTGTTGAGCTTTTTTATACAGTGATTGATTTGAAACTTCAGGAGCTTAACAGTCGTTTTGATGTTGTTAGTGGTAAATTTCTTCTTGGTATGGCTAGCTTGAATCCGGCTAATTCGTTTGCTAATTTTGATAAGGAAAGAATAATGACATTGGCCAAGCATTATCCAGATGAGTTTGGTGAATTGAAGCTTCGGGATCTTAGTCACCAACTTGACACTTTCATATTGCACATGAAACATGGTGACCCTAGATTCTTGGATTTGAAAGGAATTGGTGATTTAGAAAAAGCATTGGTTGAAGCAAATCTTGTGGAGACATATTCACTTGTTTATTTACTTGTGAAGTTGACTCTAATTTTACCTGTCGCGACTACAATGGTAGAAAGAGAATTATTATCCATGAAGTACATCAAGTATGAATTGTGTAGTAGTATTGGTGATACATTTTTAAATGATTGTTCAGTTTGTTACTTTGAAAAAGAAGTATTTGCTCAATGATGCTATTATTGACCGTTTTGAGAGTATGAGAACGTGTCGAGTTCAAGTATAAGTGGATGATGTACTTTTATTATATTAGTATCAACTAAAGATATTCTATAATATTGAAGTTTGTATTTTGATTTAAGTTGTGCCTTCTTTAGTTCTCTTTTTGGGACAACAGTAGATTACTGTTGTATGTCACAAATTGCTATTAAGGCCACTGAGCTTGTTTTACATTGTAAAGTTTATTCCAGTTCATGCGTGCACAAGGATGTGCAATTGTTTTTTTTGAAATACTTATTTTAAAATTTGTGTTCGTAGGTCAATTTTGGGAGTATGATGAAGTTGAAGTTTGTGATCGCGGGTCAATTGAGGAGCCTGATGAAATCAAAGAGTAAGCTCTTCTTACTTTATTGTAGTTTTTTGCTTAGCAAGTTTATATTATATAGTGGATTATGCTGCTTATTTACTGGTCTATCCTAGAGTTTATATGTATTCTTTTATTGGCTAATAAAGATTTGGGTAATTCACTCTAATGATAATGGTGCCCTCGTCATTCTCAAATCCTTGGTCCGCCTCTGACCAAACTACATCCTCTTGTCTTTGGAGGTGAGCGACATGAGGACCCCCAGGACTTTATTGATCATTGCAGATACATACTACACAACATGAGGATATTGGAGTCACACGTGATAGACTTTACCACATTTCAGTTGGAGGGCAGGGCCCGTAAATGGTGGCAGTCATATCTTCTCGGCATGCCAGCAGGTTCTTCTCTATTAACTTGGGACCAATTCACACACTTCTTTATGGATAGATATTTTCGATGCTCTCAGAGGCAAGAGTTGAGATTTCAGTTCAAGCAGCTTCAACAAGGTCAGATGTCAGTGATCGACTATGAGGCGAGATTCTTTGAGTTGTCTTGTCATACAGTTATGATGTTTCCCACCGATGGAGAGAGAATGCGGAGGTTTGTTGCGGGTTTGCACTCTGGTATCCGTGCCACTATGGCCCGAGTAGTAGAGATGGGGACTTCTTATGAGCTGGTTGTGGAGATAGCTCGGAGGATCGAGGGTTTTTGTCAGCGGAGTCGAGAGCAGACGTCGAGGGACAAGCTGTTTCGATATCCTGGAGGGTTCAAGGGTGCTCCGTCTGGGGGAAAAGGTCAGTTTGTGAGAGGTCAGTCTAGCAGGCCCATATATCTAGCAGCGCCGCCTCCTCGGGGTGCTCTAGTGCGGCCCTATTTCAATGTCATTCTCCTACCGTCCACCAGTTATTCAGTGTTCCTCCAGTGGGTATTGGGGCCATCAAGGACATACTTCGGGTTAGCAGTCCACCATTCTGAGAGGTTGCTTCGAGTGTAGGGATCTTGGTCATGTGAGGAGGTTCTACCCCAAGCTTCGGGGCAAGACAGTATAGCAGGGTCAAAAGCCTATGATTACAGCACGAGCTGCCACACAAGTCGTCCGGCCACCCAGAGGCAGAGAGCATGTGGGTAGGGGGCGTCCTAAATGTGAAGGCCAGTCAGATGGAGCTCCACCTAGGTTTTATGCTTTTTTAGCCAGACAAGATGCAGTAGCCTTGGATGCCGTGATCACATGAATTATTTCTGTCTGCGGTAGGGATGCTTCGGTACTATTTGATTCAGGGTCTACGTATTCATGTGTTTTATCTCTGTTTGCTCATTTTTGGGGTGTTCCTTGTGAGTCCTTCGGTACTCCTAGGTATGTGACCACACCAGTGAGTGATTCTGTTATTTTGGATAGGATTTATTGGCCATGTATTGTGACTTTCTATGGTTATGAGACTAGAGAGGATCTTTTGTTGCTTGATATGATTGACTTTGAGGTCATCCTAGGCATGGACTAATTTTCTCCATATCACGTTGTCCTTGATTGCCATGCCAAGACCGTTACCTTGGCGATGCCAGAGTTACTTAGATTTGAGTGGAAGGGTTCGTTTGTTGGTGCATTTAGTCGGGTTATCTCCTTCTTGAAGGCTCGACACATGGTCGAGAAGGTTTGTTTGGCTTATCTAGATTATGTTTGGGATACTGTTACAGAGACTCCGACGATTGATTCAGTGCCCGCGGTATGGGAGTTCTCCGTGTGTTTCCTTCTGATCTACCAATCGTCCCACTAGATCGTGATATCAATTTCTGTATTGATTTGGCTCCAGGTACCCAGCCTATCTCTATTCCACCGTACCGCATGTCTCCGAGAGAGTTGAAGGAATTTAAAGAACATCTTGAGGTGTTTCTAACAAAGGGGTTCGTCACACTGAGTGTGCCGCCTTGGGGTGCACCAGTTGTGTTCATGAAGAAGAAGTATGGGACTATGCAGATGTGCATTAATTACCTCCAGTTTTACAAAGTTACCATAAAGAACAAGTACACATTACTGCATATCGATGATTCATTTGACCACTTGTAGGGTGACAGGGTCTTCTCTAAAATCCACTTGATATTGGGGTATCATCAGCTGAAGATTCATGATTCGGATGTTTCGAAGACGACTTTCCGGACTAGATATGGCCACTATGAGTTCCTAGTGATGTCCTTCGACTTGACTAATGCCCTGACGACGTTTATGGATTTGATGAACTGGGTGCTCATTCCATATATTGACTCTCTTTTCATTGTCTTCATTGATGACATATTGATCTACTCGCGTAGCATAGAGGAGCACGAGCAGCATTTTAGAGTGGTGCTTCAGACCTTGCGGGAACAAAAGCTATATGCTATGTTCTCCAAGTGTGGATTCTGGTTAGATTCTGTGGCATTCTTGGGGCATGTTGTATCAGGCGAGGGTATTAAGGTAGATCCTAGGAAGATCGAGACAATTCAGAGTTTGCCTCGTCCTACCATAGCAACCGAGATCAAGAGCTTCTTGGGGTTAGCAGGTTATTATCGCGGGTTTTTGGAGGGCTTCTCTTCTATTGCAGAACCTTTTACTTGATTGACCCAGAAAGGTGCTCCATTCCGATGGTCCAATGATTGCGAGGCTAGCTTTCAGAAGCTCAAGAACGCATTGACTACAAAAATTGTTGTTAGTGTTGCCTTCTAGTTTAGGGATGTATACTGTGTATTGCGATGCTTCACGCATTGTCTTGGGGTGTGTATTGATGTAGGAAGAGTGAGTTATTGCAAATGCTTCATGTCAGCTGAATCCCCATGAGATGAATTACCCCGTACACGATTTGGAGTTGGGTGTGATAGTTCATGCTCTAAAGATCTGGAGGCATTATCAGTATGGGGTGTCCTGTGAGGTTTACACCAATCATCGCAGCTTGCAGCATCTGTTCAAGCAGATGGATCTCAATTTGAGGCAGCTCATGTGGCTTGAGTTACTAAAAGATTATGATATTATCATCCTTAATCATCCGGGCAAGGCAAATGTGGTGGCGGATGACTTGAGTACAAAGGTCGGGAGTATGGGTAGTTTGGCATTCATTCCAGTATAGGAGAGGACATTAGCTTCGGACATTTAGTCCTTGGCCAACAAACTTGTGAGGTTGGATATTTCAGAGCCCATCCGAGTTCTTGCATGCGTCGTCGCTCAGTCTTTATTATTTGAGCAGATCAAGGATCGTCAGTTCAACGATCTTCACTTGTTGGTTCTTAGGGAGACAGTACTACAGGGTGGTTCCAAGGAGTTTGTTATCTATGAGGATGGTGTTATGCGGCTCCAAGGTCACCTATGTGTTCCTAATGTTGATGGCTAGAGGGAGAAGATTCTAGAGGAGGCACATAGTTCTCGGTATTCTATTCATCCAGAGGCTACGAAGTTATATTGCCATCTGAGGCAACATTATTGGTGGCGACGGATGAAGAAGTACATAGTTGAGTATGTGGCGAGATGTCTAAATTACCAGCATGTCAAGTATGAGCACTAGAGGCCAGGTGGCCTACTTCAGCAGATGGTTATATCTGAGTGGAAGTGGGAGCACATTACTGTGGACTTCGTAGTTGGGTCACCGTGGACCTTGAGGAAGTTTGATGCATTTTGGGTCATTGTTGACATGTTGACCAAGTCGACACACTTCATTCCGGTTATGACTACGTATTCTTCAAAGAGATTGGTCCAGATTTACATTCAGGAGACTACTCGTGCATGGTGTACCTGTTTCAATCATATCAGATAGGGGTCCTTGGTTTCCTTCGCATTTCTGGAGGGCACTACAAAGTGAGTTGGGGACCCGGGTAGAGCTCAGCACAACCTTTCATCCGCTGACCAACAGGCAGTTGGAGCGGACAATTCATACCATGGAGGAAATGCTCAGAGCATGTGTAATTGACTTTGGAGTGCAGTGGGATCGATTCTTTCCTTTGGCCGAGTTTTCTTATAACAATAGTTATCATTCCAGCACCGAGATGGCTCCATTTGAGGCTTTCTGTGGTCGGCGATGTTGTTCGCCCATCGGATGGTTTGAGCCCAACAAGGCTAGGTTATATGGTACTAATTTAGTGAAGGATGCCTTGGAGAAAGTGAAGTTGATTCAGGAGCGACTTCGCATAGCACAGTCCAGATATAAGAGTTACGCAGATCAGAAGGCATGCGATTTATCATTTATGGTAAGGTTTTATTGAAAGTCTCGCCGATGAAGGGAATCATGAGGTTTGGGAAGAAGGGCGAGTTAAGCCTAAGGTTTATAGGCCCGTTTGAGGTGTTGAGACGATTTGGGGAGGTTGCTTATGAGCTTGCTTTACCTCCTAGGATATCGGGAGGTTCATCCGGTATTCCACATGTCTATGCTCCAGAAGTATCATACCGATAGGTAGCATGTGTTAGACTACAACAAGGTTCATCTAGATGAGAGCCTAGGTTGAGCCAGGTTCTATTATTGGCAAGCATGATCGCCAGTTGAGGTCCAAGAAGATTTCTACTTTAAAGGTTCAGTGGAGGGGTCAACCAGTCAGGGAGGCAACTTGGGAGTTCGAGGAGGATATGCAGAGCAGATATTCACACCTATTTGGCACTCCAGGTACGATTCTAGACCCGTTCGAGGATGAACGTTTGTTTAAGAACTGGAGAATGTAACGACCCGACCGATCGTTTTGCTTTCTAGGTCCCCGCTCCCCTAATTAAGACTCCCCGTAGGTGCTTTTACTGTTTTATGACTTGCGGGGATGGTTAGTTCGGGTTTGGAAGGGTTTGGGTTGAAATCAAAACACTTAGTTCCTTAATATTAGCTTAAAATAGTGAAGTTTGACTTGAGTCAACGTTTTGAGTAAACAACCTCGGAACCGGGATTTGACGGTCCCAAAAGGTTTTTATGATATTTTGGACTTGTGCGTATGTTGGGATCAGGTTTCGGATGACTCAGGAGCGTTATAGCACCTAATATTGAATGTTGGCATATTGAAGGTTATTCAAGTTCTTCAAGTTTGGTTTGGAGTAGGTTTTGGCGTTATCGAGGTCTGTTTGGGATTCTGATCATGGGAGTAGTTCTGTATGGTGATTTATGACTTGCACATAAAATTTAGCTTCCTTTTGATTTGATTTGATAGGAATCGGATGCGCAGAAGTGTTTCTCAAAGTTTTTGAGTTTCATAATTCAATTCATGTGTTTTGGCGTCTAATTCGTATTTATAGATGTTATTTTGGTGTTTGATCGCGTGAGTGAGTACATATTATATTGTTGGATGTGTGAGTGATATTGGATGGGGTCCCGGGGGCCCCGGATGCGAAACGGATTGGAATCGGACTTGGAGACTCTGCATGAGGGACTGTTGGTGCTCCAATTCTGGTGCATCCTGACACGACCCAAATTCCCAACCTTAGGGATCGTGATGGCGCCTAACACCACACTTGCTAG
The DNA here is from genome assembly GCA_005239495.1 of Nicotiana undulata. Taxonomy (NCBI): domain Eukaryota; kingdom Viridiplantae; phylum Streptophyta; class Magnoliopsida; order Solanales; family Solanaceae; genus Nicotiana; species Nicotiana undulata. Next base: position 9,067 of record MDKH01182260.1, read on the forward strand.
ACAAGCCAATGTTAGAGTTCGATTAGCTATTTACCTTTGATTATCCATTTAAACATAATAAACATTTATAAAAGAAACTTAAGTTACTGACTTTCAATGAATAATTCCAAACATAAAATAATAAACACTTAAATAAACCGAGCCACGAACTAATTATATAAGTAACTCTAGAACTATCCCAGGGTTTGGTGTCACAATTCACGAACTACTAAAGAATACTACAAATAATGGGCTAAAAAAAATAATGTAACTGTTCTAAACATAATAAAAAAGTTTTATAAAAATAGGAGAAGACTCTCGAGATCTGCGAACGCCGGCAGATATACCTCGTGTCTCCGAATAAATGAATATCCACTCTAAATATCTCTATTGCTGGCCGATACCTGGATCTTCACAAAAGAGTGCAGAGTGTAGTATCGGTACAACCGACCCCATGTACTGAGTAAGTGCCGAGCCTAACCTCGACGAAGTAGTGATGAGGCTACGGCGGGGCATTAACAATATATAACCTGTGACAATAATATATACAATAACGCAATAAAACAATTGAACACGAACAAGAAAAAATATAACTGAGACAATAAATATAAAGCAAGAAGGAAATCTTAAAAAAATAAATAAATAAATACTGCAACAATAATAAAATAACTTAGCCGCCTTTTCTAAGCCTCAACTATAACCAACTCTCAAATAATTTCCAAGTTTTCAAACTCTAACTTTAAATAAAAATAGTGCCAAAATATGAAAAATAGTAATATAAAATGGTAGTTTTCAAATCTTGGTTTTTATTTGAAAATCATTAAAAATATAATTGTCCTTCCTTATTGCTCCTTGTTGCGGCGTGCAACCCGATCCCACCACACATATCGTATCAATTTATTCACCCGTATCACGATCAATTTATTCACCCGTATCACAATCAATTATCCACCCTTACCAAAGCCCCCTTATCACACCAATTTTATTTATTGATCAAAAACTTTCATAGTTCAGGCCAAGCCTTTCACAACACTTTTCTTTCAACCAATTTCAAACAGAAAACAGTATAGCTCGTAATCTTCAACCAATATCATTTCACAATAAAACCAACCAGAATATATGTAAACACCGTAACGCTGTCAACCCAACTTAGTCTTTACGTACCATGATAAAATCAAGAGAACAACCAACACTTTTAATACACTTGCCACAACAATTGGCGACAATCAATTGAAACCAAACAACCACGTAAACCTCAACAATCATAAAACAGTTAAACTGCATTCCTCATCACTTCCTCAATATTATCAAAAATGAAACCAACTGGAACATATGTGTGTGTGTGTGTGTATATATATATATAATTCATAAAAATAATGCCAACCCGCTCAACCGTTTTGTACCACAAGGAATCCAGCTAAAACAACCAATACTCTTTCAAAAATAACCACAACAATATCTAACAATAAAATAACAAGGCCAAGTAGTCATAGAAACAATAATGGACATAGAACAATTAAGACAAGAATCAATTAAGTTGGGAACGGGAACGAGTTAATGCTTAACAGGAAAATTGGGTGGTGCATAGATACTCGTCACTTCACCTATACACCACGCCCATGCATTTCACATAGCAAACAAGTGGGGATTCCTATTCCCTCAAGTCAAAGTTAGACCAAACACTTACCTCAATTTCACAGGCCACTCACAGCTCAATTATAGCTTTTCCTTTAGAATCTTGCTCTAACTTGCTCGAATCTAATCATAATTAACTCAATATCATTAATTAATACTAAAGGAACTAACTTTATTGAAAAATATAATTTTTCCTAAGTTTTCTCAAAAAAAGTATAAACCTGACCCCCGGGCCCGCTTGGTCTAAACTCGGGGTTCGGACCATATTACGTTTACCCATTCACCCACGAACTCAAATATACTATTAGTTTCGAAACTCGACCTCAATTCGAGGTAAAGATTTAATTTTTACAAAATTTCCTAATTCTACCCAAACCCTCAATTTTTACCATGTAAATTCTTGATTTTTTATTTAAAAGTGATGGAAAACATTGGGTAATTGAAAGAGTAAAGTTTAAAATTGATTACCTATGACTTGGGGATTATAATTGGTGAAGAAAATCGTCCCTAGGGCTGTAAGCTTCGAAAATAAGGTGAAGAAGAAGGTCTGCCCGTTTTTAATATATTTTTCTGTCAGTTATTCTACCTCGTTTCTTGTGCCCACCGATCCCTAATGTCGATGTTTATGTGTCCAATGGATTCCTTGTGAAATTATAGTCAATTTAGGCTTTTGAATCACTCAATTTGACCTTATAATGAAGGAGCTATGTAAGTTTTAATATTTGCAAATAGTACAGATTTTTAATACGCCGTAAAGGACAATTTTGTAATTAACCTGAAATATCTGGCAACCTTAGTAAAATGACCATAAAATCCTCATACGATGTCCAAATTCGATGATTCTTTTTGCTATCGGTCCATAATTACGATACGGATCTAATACTTCATTCAAAAAAGAAATTGGCGCTCATTTGTTCAATATGATATCATTTATGTTTGAAGAAACTACGTCGAAACATAAGAAAGAACGAGCGCAACACAACCCAAACCTATTTGAAACTCACCCGAGCCCTCGGCGCTCTAAACCAAACATGAATGCAAGTCTAAAAGCATCATACGCACTTGCTCGTGCGATTAAATCATGAAAATAATATGTAAAACTATGAATTAAACCTCAAAACTCATCATTTTCATCAAGAACACTTAAAGTTCATAACTTTTCAACCGAATGTCTGAATCACGTCAAACGAACTCCGTTTTTCACCAAATTTCACATTAAACCTTTAAATACTATAACAAATCTGTACCGGGCTCCGGAACCAAAATACGGGTCCGATACCAATGGTTTCAAACATTAATTCTTTTGTTTATTTCATTAATATTTCAGCAAAATAATTTCTTTCAAAAATTGATTTCTAAGGTTTGGGACCTCGGAATTCATTTTCGGGCATACACCCAAGTCCCATATTTTTTTACAGACCTCCCGGGATCATCGAAACACAGATCCGAGTTCGTTTACTCAAAATGTTGACCAAAGTCAACTATAATCAAATTTAAACTCTAGAAATTACTATTTCTCATATTTTAACATAAAAGCTTTCCGGTTTCACACCCAGACTGCGCACACAAATCTAGGTACTTAATTTTTTTTTTTTGGCTAATCAGCCTATAATTGGGTCTAAATTCTTAAAATGATCCCCTTGGGTCATCACAATCTCCACCTCTAAAACAAATGTTCGTCCTCAAACGGATATAGAAGATTACCTGAATTAGCGAACAAGTGTGGATATTTACTCAGCATGTCCAACTCGGACTCCCAAGTAGCTGCCTTAATGAGCTGACCTTTCTACTGCACTTGAACTGAAGGATAACTTTTAGACCTCAACTGGCGAACCTGCCGGTCTAAAATAGCTACCGGCTCCTCCTCATAAGTCAAGTCTTTGTCCAGTTGGACTGAGCTGAAATCTAACACGTGGTACGGTTTCGGAGCATAGACACATGGAATACCGGATAAACTGAGGATAAACCTGGAGGCAACGCAAGTCTATACGCTACCTCCCCCACTCTATCAAGAATCTCAAACGGCCCGATATACCTAGGGCTCAACTTACCCTTCTTCCAAATCACATAACACCCTTCATGGGAGACACATGAAGCAATACTCTCTCTCCAACCATGAATGCCACATCACAAACCTTACGATCGGCATAACTCTTTTGCCTAGACTGAGTTGCACGAAGTCTCTCCTGAATAATCTTGACCTTGTCTAAGGCCTCCTGAACTAAGTCTGCACCCAGTAACCGAGCCTCTCCGGGGTCAAACCATCCGATTGGCGATCTGCACCGTCTACCATGTAATGCCTCATAAGGAGCCATCTGAATGCTCGACTGAGAGCTATTATTATAAGCACACTCCGCTAACGGCAAGAACTGATCCCAAGAACCTCCAAAGTCGATAACACAAGCACTGAGCATATCCTCTAAAATCTGAATAGTACGCTCGGACTGCCCGTCTGTATGAGGATGAAATGTTGTGCTCCACTCAACTCGGGTACCCAACTCACGCTGAACTGCCCTCCAAAAGTGCGAAGTAAACTACGTACCCCGATCAGAAATGATAGACACGGGCACACCATGAAGGCGAACTATCTCCCGAATATATAACTCAGCCAACCGCTTTGAAGTATAAGTCCTTGCCACAGGAATGAAATGTGCTAATTTAGTCAGCCTATCCACAATAACCCAAACCGCATCGAATTTCCTCTAAGTCTGTGGGAGTCCAACAACGAAGTCCATAGTGATACGCTCCCACTTCTACTCAGGAATCTCTATCTGTTGTAGTAAACCACCAGGTCTCTGATGCTCATACTTTACCTGCTGACAATTTAAGCAACGAGCCACATACGTAACAATGTCCTTTTTCATCCTCTTCCACTAATAATGCTGCCTCAAATCTTGGTACATTTTGGCTGCACCTGGGTGAATAGAATACTTAGAACTGTGAGCCTCCTCAAGGATCAACTCACGAAGGCCATCAACATTGGGCACACATATACGAACCTGCATCCTCAAAACACCAACATCTCCAACTGTAACCTGCTTGGCATCACCGTGTCGAACTGTGTCTCTAAGGACCGCCAAATGTGGGTCATCATCCTGCCGCTCCCGAATACGCTTCATTATAGAAGACCGAGCGACTGTACAAGCTAGAACACTGCTGGGTGAAATATCCAACCTCACGAATTGATTAGCTAATGTCTGAATATCTGAGGCTAATGGTTTCTCACCGACTGGAATATACGCAAGGCTGTCCATACTCACTACCTCTATTTTCTTAATAGTTGTTCATAGCCAATTACGAAATTATCAAACACCTTCACGTTAGCAATAATCTCCTTTCAAACCTTCATAGTACTGATAACGAGATGCAATTCATGAAGACCTCATAATTATATACCCGACTTAACGTGTCTCATTTAACGCCACACGGGCGGCACATACCTCGTAGGTCAAAGCTCAATAATTATAACACGGATTTGGTAAACTATGCACAGTTAATTAATTAATTAGTTTATTTATTTATTTATTTATTATTAGTATTACTTTTATTATTATTATTTATTCATTTATTCTTATGATCATCATCATTATTTTATACATGAATTGTTGAATACGCCTAACAGGCATGACCAGTACTATAACAAAATTTTAATTCACACGGGAGAATTTAAACACAAGGATTTCCATCACAAGGACCTCGTCCTTACATAACTTCCACCACGGCTCGTAGCCCGGTTTAAACATATCAAATCACATTAAAACGCGAGGATCTCGTCCTCAACTCTGATTCATCAGTAACATGTGTATCGTGCCAATCAAAATATTCCATTTCCTTCTTTTTAAATATTTTTATGTTAAACAAAATTACAACACGTAATGATGGACATAGCTATCTCCATAGAATTTCTCAATACTAGTGTTCTCACAAGTAGATTTTTGAGTTACGAAGCTCACCCGAGAGTAGAGCATATTAGAAGAACTTTATTAGTTACGTATAATCGTATTAAGTTCAGGAAATCATCACTTTATAATAATTAGAGATTGTTCTTGTAATGACACCATTTAATGTAACGACCTCAGCCCTACCATAGAAAATATACCAACAGGCTGGGTCTCCACCTCTAGGAGTCTGACCTCCACCTTCGACATGTAAGTTGAGTTGTAAATGCAATGGGTCACGTAGCTTGAGTGTTCTGATGAAATATGACTCTCCCAAGTCTAGGATAATTTCAATCACTAGCCGAAATAAAGTATCAACCTGCCCTGAGTCGTCCAAAATTTTACAATCATATTTGAGTCCTTTAATGAGTCTGTGGACTTGCTCTCTGTCTAGATGAATCGAAGTAGGAGTATGATGGGCTAACTTATCGAACCTGATGGCATGTTCTGACATTTTCATGGTGACCTGACACAATCGTTCAAACCTTAAGCGCCACGCAACAATGGAAGGTTCGAGAAACAAACTCTTTAAAAAGCATTATGAGAACTAGGTCAAATAGTTGATGTTGCACTGGTTGGTCATCCTCTTTGTAGGTTTGCCTCAACCACCGGCGACCAATTTCTCCTTTACCATGTTGACTCAACACCGCTGAGCTACCCCACTTATTCATGTACCCTTCGTTATTCCTTGGGGTAACTCTTATCCTTATTGATGCACAATGACCCCATTCTATACAGATAAACCTTGGCACGAACCATATAGTCTAGAAGCTTGTCAACCACTGTACTCCCTCTGGAGCACCCCAAAATCCGCAACCGTGACTTCCACGCTGAGTAGACCTTCTGTAGATTTAAAGTTGTCTATATAACTCCTTTGGTACTGAGGTATATGGTTATTAAGGAGGTAGACATATCGCAAGTCTCAGCTTTATCTCTTGCAAAATCTCAGGCCTAATACATTCCAAGCCAAAACCGATATAACACATGACCCCGCAATCTATTCCTTGATAGTGGACTTCCCCACTTGCCACGAAGTCATAGGTCACAATGCATGATAATCTAAAATGTTAAACTTCACGGCTCATATAAATCGACCCCGTTGCTTTCAACTATTCCCTTGTTATGCAACACTGGAGTAGCTATAAATCCTTCTGTGATATGGGCTAGTCCAACATGTACTGACTGAGCTAGAACCTTCGCGTCTAGATCCATTTGAGACTGTACAATTGGTACTGATGTTCGAGCTTTAGAATGAGCTCTGCTTTTGTCTCCCCCCCTAATCGTAGTTGTCATTGGGGCTTCATCCCTTGTCCGGTTGTAGACGTTTCGCGTGTTGTCGATATTTGTGAGAGGATAAGAATAGGCAAGTTCAATCATCAATGGTAGAATAAATTCGCACGATAGAGTAGAAATAACGATGGAATTGTTTCCTAACTCAATAGCCTCCGAGAGATAAGTACAGACGTCTCCGTACCGATCCTTCAAACTCTACTAAGAATGTTCGTGAATTGTGAGACCTAAGCAACCTAGTGCTCTGATACCAACTTGACACGACCCAAATTCCCAACCTTAGGGATCGTGATAGCGCCTAACACCACACTTGCTAGGCAAGCCAATGTTAGAGTTCGATTAGCTATTTACCTTTGATTATCCATTTAAACATAATAAACAATTATAAAATAAACTTAAGCTACTGACTTTCAATGAATAATTCCAAACATAAAATAATAAGCATTTAAATAAACCGAGTCACGAACTAATTATATAAGTAACTCTAGAACTACCCCAGGGTATGGTGTCACAATTCACGAACTACTAAAGAATACTACAAATAATGGGCTGAAAAAATAATGTAATTGTTCTGAATATAATAAAACAGTTTTATAAAATAGGAGAAGAATCTCGAGATCTATGAACGCCGGCAGATATACGTCGTGTCTCCGAATAAATGAATAGTCACTCTAAATATCTCTATTGCTGGTCGATACCTGGATCTGCACAAAAACGTGTAGAGTGTAGTATCAGTACAACTGATCCCATGTATTGGGTAAGTGCCGAGTCTAACCTCAATGAAGTAGTGACGAGGTTACGGGGGGGCATTAACAACATATAACATGTGACAATAATATATACAATAACGCAATAAAACAATCGTACACGAACAAGAAAAAATATAACTGAGACAATAAATATAAAAGCAAGAAGGAAATCTTAAACAAATAAATAAATAAATACTGCAACAACAATAAAATAACTCAGCCGCCTTTTCTAGGCCTCAGCTATAACCAACTCTCAAATAATTTCCAAGTTTTCAAACTCTAACTTTAAATAAAAATAGTGCCAAAATATGAAAAATAGTAATATAAAATGGTAGTTTTCAAATCTTGGTTTTTCTTTGAAAATCATTAAAAATATAATTGTCCTCCCTTATTGCTCCTTGTTGCGGCGTGCAACCCGATCCCACCAGACATATCGTATCAATTTATTCACCCGTATCACGATCAATTTATTCACCCGTAACACAATCAATTATCCACCCTTATCACACCAATTTTATTTATTCATCAAAAACTTTCACAGTTCAGGCCAAGCCTTTCACTACACTTTTATTTCAACCAATTTCAAATAGAAAACAGTATAGCTCGTAAGTTTCAACCAATATCATTTCACAATAAAACCAACCAGAATATATGTAAACACCGTAACGCTGTCAACCCAGCTCAGTCTTTATATACCATAATAAAATCAAGAGAACAACCAACACTTTTAATACAGTTGCCACAACAATTGGCGACAATCAATTGAAACCAAACAACCACGTAAACCTCAACAATCATA
>ML243047.1:0-13615 GCA_005239495.1 Nicotiana undulata
TGCTAAGGAACAATCCCCAAATCATAATTTAGCAAAAATACCAAAATCCCGAATTCGGTCAAACCCGACCCTCGGTCCCACATCTCGAAGGTCAGAAATTTTCACAACATTAGGTTCCTTGTCTTTTCCCGAGTCCAACAATACCAAGAACACGAAAATCGGACCTCAAATGGACCTCCAGTTCCCCCATTCTTCCTCTCTTAAACCCAAACCCTAACCACCATTTTTTTCTACTGTTTTTACCCACGATTTCAACCTAAAATCGGTCTAAATGCACTATATAACGAGTTTTGAGTCCAAGAAACTTACCTCCTTGAAGAAATAACGAAATCCCTCTTCCAACCCCTTCAAAACGCCGCTGCCTTTAAACGATAGGAAGCTAACTCAACCCCCTCTATCTCTGTAGCATTCATAACCTGGAGGGTCTTGTACATCCCATCCATAAAATCTTGAGGATCTACCTCTGGGTCAGTGCCTGTGAACTTTGGAGGGGCTAACCATAGAAACTGGTTGACTCTGGAACCTGAAGAATCCCCTTGCTCGCTAGAGGACGCAGGGGAAACATTTGATCTTTGGGCCTGGGAGGCCACTAACTGAGTCAACATCTGGATAGCTCCCCTGAGGTCCCCATCAGAAATATCGGGACCGGAAACTGGAGCTGGAGGTGAGTCAGGAATATCAGCGGGAGGGATTGCATCACCCTCCGCTGGAGCAGGAATAGGAATAGTCTGGCTTGGGACGGAGGAGCCAGGCTGGTTCAGGGTCGGGGAATCATTCACACCCGCACCACTAGCTGGAGAATTTATGACCACTCCTGGGGTGGCATTGGCCTCTAGGCCGAGTCGAGCTCTCATCTTGGGTGCCATTTACTTAAAGTTGAAACAACACACGGGTAAAAGATAGACAACCTCACCTTTCACCACCTCGCACGATATAGAATAGCAATAAAAGGGTACTTTCCTAAATGTCCATGCAGCCCCCTAATTATTGATGTGGTCGACAACATGCCGATAAGAAGGGCTCTACTAGACACGGCTCCGAGACATCTAAGGACACTTTTAAAACCTTAGGCTCTGATACCAAGTTTGTCACGCCCCAAAACCGAGGGACGAGACCGGCGCCTAACTGGATGATCCCGGTCAAGCGGACCTGGATTGCCTTTTCTACCTAACGTGTTACCCCGTGTTTACAATATACATTTTATAAACGAAATAGCAAAATAGAGACGAGATACGTATTTTCATCATAAGTACATTTTCCTCTTTTCAAAGATTCAACATTTGATAATCCCAAAACATATCTGTATTGGTAAAAAAGAGTATCACACGTAAGCAAGACCTTGACAACTCACCTAGCTACGTGGACCAAAGAAAACGTCACAGATGGACATGATTTTATAAAGAGGTACGAGATTAACTCAACAAGCACGAGCGCGAGATTGACTCGACAGGCAGGGGATTGATTTGTCAGCCACGAGTGCATCAGCCACGGGAAACCCAATGAAGAAGAAGAGATGTGGTCGAAAGGAACCCAAACAAAGCCACGGATAGATTCGAGAATCAACAGTTAATGACTTATACGTTATGTAACTCCTATATAATAGTAACGGTTATCCTTTGATGATCCTTTGTAACTCCTTATTAATGTAATAATTAGCCATTAATGAGCAATCATTAAAAGAAACCAAAAACGTTATGCTAGGAAGCCCCTATATAAAAGGGAAGAATTGTAATCCATAGGATCATCTGAATTCTCGAATACAAACTGCTTTACTTTTCTGCATTCTATACTACTTATTATTCCTTTATTCATTATATTATTCACTTGATTATCAGTAACCCGCGTTTATCCTAAAATAGCTTTGGTCAAGGAATCTCATTCTTTGGTTAAACAAATTGGTTCCGTTACCGGGAAACTAATAATCATAGTGTGTTTACCAACTGATATCCTTTAAATCATGTCGAATTCCAACAACAACGACAACAACAACTTCAACAACAATGACGACAAAAACCAACAAGGAAATGGAACCCCAGTTCCATCTCCTCGAGGAACACCACGTGCTTCAAGGGAATCATCCCTTGAATGATCTGATAACCATCGTAACAATAATGAGCAACCAATAGAGCAAGATCAAATAAGGCAAATGATTGCCGAATACGTGGGGCAGGCTTTTCAAGCATTTGCGAGAGGATTACCACAGGCACCTCCAGTACCACTAACGCCACCTTCAAATAATACAATCGTAATAGAGAATCCGCAGTCTGGATTAATAAACCCAACCGGAGGTGAAACCCCAATGCATCTCTTGAAACGAGACCAGGTACGACTAATAACTCTGAGTTACAATATTTATTACTAACCATGCAGAAACAGATGAAGGAACAGAACGATCGCATCGAGCAAATCCTCGGAGTGCCACCTATCATCAAGGGAATTAATGTTGATAGATATTCTCAACAACCTTGGAAGCCAAGTGCGGCTCCACTGCCTATACCCAAGGAATTTAGAATGCCCGACGTTCCTAAACATGATGGAACAACTGACCCACGTGATCACGTGACTGCCTTCACTACTGGAGTAAAAGGAAATGACTTAACAAAAGAGGAGATCGAATTGGTCCTTGTCAAGAAATTTGGGGAAACGCTCACAAAAGGAGCTTTAACCTGGTATTCTCTTCTCCCTAAAAATTCTATAGATTCCTTTGCTGAACTTGTAGATTCGTTTATAAAAGCACACTCTGGTGCACAAAAAGTTGAAAAACGAATGGAAGATATATTCAAGATAAAGCAAGGAGACATGGAATTGCTTCGTGAATTTGTAGACAGGTTTCAACGAGAAAGAATGCAATTACCAAGGGTGCCTGACAATTGGGCAGCCATGGCATTTGCAAGCAACTTAAACGATAAAAGCTCAGAAGCCACGAGACGACTTAAAGAAAGTCTGAGAGAATTCCCAGCTACAACATGGAATGATGTGTATAACAGGTACAGTACCAAACTCAGAATCGAAGAAGATATCATTGCTCGATCAAAAGATGAAGAATATCCCAGAACCAGACGTCCAGAACCAGAGAAAAGGTCAAGTAAAAATAGGTACGATCCTTACTTAGGACCATCGGGACGTGACACACGTCCCAGGTTCAAAAATACAAGACCATCGGGAAGAGATATAGGCTCATCCTCATCTAGATCAAGGAGAGATCGAGATGAATGGTCCAGGGGTAATACCCGAATTGGAGACCATAACTTCAATATGAGCAGTACTGAACTTGTCTCAATATTGAGAAATATGGGAGACAAGGTTAAATGGCCCAAAGAAATGCGATCTAATCCTAACAGGAGAAACCTTGATCAGTGGTGTGAATTCCACAATGATCATGGCCATAGAACTGCAGATTGCAGATTTTTGCAAGGTGAAATAGAACATCTATTAAAACAGGGCTACTTAACAGAATTGTTTAGTGATAAAGGTAAACATGCATATATGAAGAACAGACAGGAGCCCCCAAAACCTCCTTCCTCAAAACGAACTGTCAACGTCATACATGGAGGGGAAGAAGTGAACGACATAGTCTGCCAGTTAGCATCAAAAGTCACAAGTACCCACGGGAAAAGAGACCGAGAAGAGACGAAGGAAGATCAAATAATTTTTTATGATGCGGATTTTGGCGGATTAATGCTTCCTCATAACGATGCACTAGTAATATCAATAATTATTCATGAAACTAACGTTAAAAGAGTGTTGATTGATCAAGGAAGTTCAGTCAACATTATTTTGATAAAAGTCGTGGACGAAATGCTGGTAGAAAATGAAATGATCCCAAAGGCACGAGCCATATCTGGGTTTGATAATTCAACAGTGATAACTAAAGGAGAAATCGAACTTACCACTTACGCCGAAGGAGTCGTCAAAAATGCGAAATTCTAAGTCATTGATACAGAGATGGCTTATAACGTTATTTTGGGAAGACCATGGATCCATGATATGAGAGAGGTCCCATCCACCTTACATCAGATAATAAAATTCCCTTCAAAGTGGGGAGTAAGACAAATTAGAGGTGACCAGCAAACTTCGAGAAACATCAATTCGATAGCTCTTCACAACAAAAAAGATATGGGAGAGACAACAAACTATCAAACAGAAGCTCCTCAACAAACAGGTATGGAAAAAACCTCTGATCAACTATGTACAAAAGAAATGGATATTCAAATAGGTACGGAAGGACATAACGATGAAACAAATCTTGTTACCATCAAGGATGAGCTAGAACATGAAGACATAGACTCCATACCGGATTTCATTCGTGAACCAGAAGAAGACAAGCATATTAAAACAACTACTGAAGAACTTGAGGTTATTCCGTTTTCTGAACAAAAGCCCGAGAGAAAGTTGTATATTGGCACAAAATTGCTGGAAAGACTAACTCTTGAGAAAAAAGGTATGTTAGTCAATTATTTAAAACCTAATGAGGACTGTTTTGCATGGTCCCACTCAGATATGACAGGTATCCCACCAGAAGTGATGACTCATAAACTAAATGAAGATCCATCCTTCGCACCTGTTAAACAAAAGAAAAGAAAGCACGGACCTTTCAAAAATCAAGTGATTGATGAGGAAGTTCAAAAACTACTGAACATAGGCTCGATACGAGAGGTAAAGTATCCTGACTGGCTGGCTAACACAATAGTGGTGCCTAAAAAGAACGGAAAATGGACGGTATGTGTAGATTATACTGATTTAAATAAAGCATGTCCTAAAAATTCATTTCCTTTGCCACATATAGATCAAATGATCGATGCTACCGCATGTCATGAATTGATATGTTTTTTGGATGCATATTCTGGTTATAACCAGATTAAAATGGATTCTCTAGATGAAGAAAAAACTTCATTCATCACTAACAGGGGGACTGGTAGACGACGGACGCGACGCGTATATTATCCACCCCAGAGTATCACTCAAATGAGACTCGAGGATAAGATAGTACCACGCTGCATAACACTAACAAGTTTAACAATGCAGTCGAATGAACCTCCGGAGAGATAACATTGCACGTTCTGGCCGGGGGCGTCACCTTAGAAACAACATTACATTTCATGAACCAAGACACAGCCTAGGACGCCATTATAGGACGGCCATGGATACACGCCATGAGGGCCATCCCATCCAACTTATATCAAGTCATCAAGTTCCCTACCCCATGAGGAATATTCAGCATCCGCGGTGAACAATGCACGGCTCAAGAATGCTATCGCATCGCCCAAGACTGAACATACACTCAACAGTTAATATGGGAGGACCCAGGAGCATAACAATTATCGAAGTCGGAGCCCGAGTTCGACAATCAAAAAAACGTCATCAAAGACCCCGACGTCGTAGAAGCCACAAGATCAACAGTGGAAGACCTCGATCCCGTTAAATTGGACAAAAGCGACCACAAGAAAAAAGCTTACATTGGCCACAAACTCACAAAACCAGGTAAATTCCATAAATATTTAAATCACAACGCCGATCTATTCGCTTCTCCCATGCAGATATGCCAGGTATCCCGAAAGACATTGCAACACACAAGCTGAACGTCCATCCACTCTACCTGCCGGTACAATAAATCAGAAGAAAGTTCAATGCTGCAATCAACGAGGTCTTTCGCGAAGAGGTAGAAAAATTGCTCGCCAACGATTCCATTCGAGAGTCAAAGTACCCCTAATGGGTCGCCAACGTGGTCATGGTGAAAAAGAAAAACGGGAAATGGCGCATATGCATAGACTTCATGGACCTAAACAAAGCATGCTAAAAGATTCCTTCTCGTTGCCTCACATCGATCAGCTCATCGATGCAACAGCGGGCACGAGTTATTAAGTTTCTTAGATGCCTACTCAGGCTACAAACAAATCCTCATGGAAGAGGAGGACCAGGAAAAGACCACCTTCATCACCCTCCAAGGGACGTACTGCTACAGAGTCATTGTGTTCGGGTTAAAAAATGCAGGGGAGACGTGTCAGAGGCTGGTAAGCAAGATGTTCAAAAAGAAACTCGGCAAATCGATGGAAGTATGCATAGACGAAATGTTGGGCAAATCAAAAAGAAAAGAGGACCATGTCGACCACCTGAGGTAATCCTTCGACATACTTAGGCGATACGAAATGAAGCTGAACCCCGAAAAGTGCGCCATCGGCGTGACCTCTTGAAAGTTTCTCGGCGTTTTGGTGTTGCGGAGAGACATTGAGGTCAATCCCGACCAAATCAAGGCTATAGAGGGAATACCTAAAATTTTAACCAGCAAGAAATAGGTGCAGAAGCTGACTGGACGTATAGCCGCACTGTCGAGGTTCATCTCACGATCCTATGACAGATGCCACAAATACTTCAACGTATTCAAAAAGGACAAAAGACTCTAGTGGAATTCCGAGTGCATCAATTCCCTAAGAGAATTAAAGTCATACTTGACCTCGCCCCTACTACTCGCCAAGGCAGAACCCAACGAGCGTCTCTTAATCTACCTGGTCGTATCCGACATCGCAATAAACGCAGTCTTGGTCCGTGAAAATAAAGGTATGCAATCTCCAATCTGTTACATTAGCAAAACTCTGGTCGATGCCAAAATGAGGTACCCCCATATTGGTAGACATGACCTTCACCATGAGAAGAATTCTACATAAGCCCGAACTATCGTGGAGACTGACCAAATGGGCCACAGAATTGAGCTAGCACGATATCACATATCAGCCGCGAACATCGATAAAGTCGCAAGTACTAGACGACTTCGTCGCCGACTAAAGCGCAAAGATAATTCCTGAAGTCAAGCAAGAAACTTCTCGCACCGCTCCCAACTTACCTGACCTATGGGTCTTATACACAGACGACGCTTCTAACACGTCAGGTTCTGGATAGGGACTTGTACTCGAGGTCCCAACAAGAGAAGTCATCCGCCAGTCCATACGGTGCCCCAATATGACTAACAACAAGGCCGAGTACGAGGCCGTAATTGCTGGACTAAAGCTAGCTCTCAAGTATGGAGCACGACGAGTCATCCTCCGATGTGACTCACAATGTTTCGTCAACTAAGTCACAGGGACTTTCCAAATCAAAGAACATAGGCAATAAAATATCAGGCAGAAATTCATAGCCACTGCCCGAGTTCGACAAGGGCCAACTCGACCAAATACCTCAAGCACAAAACATCGAGGCATAAGGCCTCGCCAAATTAGCAGCGACTACCAAGAACATAAGCGGAAAAGAAAACGTGGTCACCCTCCTCTATTCATCAATAGACCAAATTGAGGTACACATTATAAAGTTGACTTGGGATTGGAGAAACTATATTATGTAATATTTGCAGGACGGAGTGCTCCCATCCGACAGGAAAGAAGCCAAAAAGCTTCGAATGTAGGCGTCTAGATACAACATCATCAACCATGACTTGTATTTTCTATTTATGTGCCTAGCACCTAAAACCTTATAACTAAAAAGAAATGATAAATCAATTAACCAACATAACTTGAATCTTAATGGATAGCGTGTGGATGTTTGTTAATTGGATTTTAATACTTTATATATGTCCTAATATCTTCTTGCGGCATGACTTAAAAGAAAGATTTATAAGAAAATTGTCATGATCGTAGGACGTGACTTTTTATTTTATTATTGTAAATTTATGATAAGACACAGATCATTCATGTTTCCATTGAGGTTTTTCCCCCTTTCATTTAAGGCTTCTTTAGCAAAAAAATTCGTTTGTGGATAAGATATATTTATGTACTACTATTAACGCATACTTTGTTATGTGGAAAGGCTCTTAAACCTGATAAAGTTTCACTTTTTCTTTTTAATCCATGCAAAAATTTGTGGTTAAAAATTACTCATAAAAGTTTTCAATTACAAAGTTTTCAATATTAGAAAAAGTTCTAAATAAGACAATTCTATCAACAAATAATTAACTTTTTAAAAATTAATTTACTATTAAGAAATGTAGCTCAAAGTAACAATATAAAACAAGAAGATAAGTAGAATAAGAGAAGAAGAGTTAACTTTCTTATTTTATCAAGTGTTCAAGTGTATCACATATCATATTTCATGCCTCTATTTATAGTATTACATCGAAGGTTACAAAAGGATTGTCTTAAAAATAACATTAACCTTTTAGATCATGGGGGAAGATCATGGGGAGAGGTTATGGAGGTGTGGGAGTTTCAATCATAAAAGTGATAAGTAGTGGGAGGTTATTTACATCATGGGTGAAAGCAGTAGGAGTAGTGGACATCCACATTTACTAAAGATTTTATAACACTCCCCCCCCCCCCCCCCCCNTCCAAAAAATAGACAATATGCCTCGATAAAACCTTATTATGGAAAAACCCTGTGGGAAAAAAATCTTAGTGAAGGAAAAAGAGTACACATATTTGTAATACGCTTTATTTGGTGCCTCATTAAAAACCTTACCAGGAAAATCCAGTGGGACAAAACCTAGGCTAAGAGTACAACGCTTATCTTACTCCCCCTCATGAAAACATCACTTTATTTCTCGAAGACGCCGCATTCCAATCTTCTGTCTCAACTTCTCAAATGTTGAGGTTGGTAAAGCCTTAGTGAACAGATCAACCAAATTTTTACATGAACGTATCTGTTAAACATTAATTTCACCATTTCGTTGAAGATCATGCGTGAAAAAGAACTTTGATAAAATGTGCTTTGTTCTGTCTCCTTTGATGTATCCTCCGTTTAGTTGAGCGATGCAAGCATCATTGTCTTCATATAGTATAGTTGGATTATCTTTTTTCATAAGAAAACCACACATTTCTTGAATACGTTGAGTCATTGATCTCAACCAAACACATTCCCGACTAGCTTCATGAATGACTATTATCTCAGCATGATTAGAAGATGTGGCAACTATTATTTGTTTCATTGAATTTCATGATATAGTTGTACCTCCGTATGTAAACAAATAGCCTGTCTGAGATCGAGCTTTATGTGGATCAAACAAATAACCTGCATCGGCATAGCCATTCATTTCTAATTAGAATTCATTAGAATAGAACAATCACATATCTAGAGTTCCCCGAAGATATCTAAATATATGCTTAACATCATTCCAATGTCTTCTTATTGGGGAGGAACTGAATCTTGCTAATAATCTTACAGCAAAAGCAATATATGGCCGGGTATTGTTAGCAAAATACATCAGTGCCCCAATTGCACTAAGATATGGAGTTTCATCACCAACGAGCTCTTCGTCATTTTCTTGAGGCCGAAATGGATCTTTATTTAAGTCAAGCGATCTCACAACCATTGGGGTACTCAATGGATGTGCATTATCCATGTAAAACCGCTTTAACGCCTTTTCATTCTATGTTGATTGATGGACAAAACATTCATTTGTTACATGCTCAATTTGTAGGCCAAGAAATTTGTTTGTCTTACCAAGATCTTTCATTTCAAATTCATTCTTCAAACACTCTACAACATTCGGAAGCTCTTTAGATGTTCCACTGATATTTAAGTCATCAACATTATGATGACAAATTCAGACCCAGACCTCTTAATAAAGACACAGGGGCAAATAGGGTCATTTTTGTACCCTTCCTTTAGAAAATACACGCTAAGACGATTGTACCACGTTCTCCCTGATTGCTTCAATCCATATAAGGATTTTTGAAGCTTTATTGAACAAGTTTCCCTTAGTGTGGTGGAGCAATTGGAACATATACCGTACATAAAAAATTCTTAGATGGGAAATATTTGGCTCCTGACCAAAAGCCAATTGTAATGTGGAGACTTCATGCTAACTGGTTGGCCTTGTAACGACCTAAAATCCATAAGGTTGTGATGGCGCTGTCAGGCAAGCCAATCATTAAATGGTTAAGTTAAATTTCCTATTTTAGCATTTTTGAAATCATTACCTTTTATTTTATTACACAATAACTGAATAAAATGCGCTAAGTAAATACGATAGTTTAATATTCCATTTTAATAAAATACATCCCAAAGACATCCTAGAACCCGGTACCACAAGTGCATGAGAAAACCTCTAAGAATTTATACAGATACTACAATGCATGTCAAAAATACAAGTTGGACAAGGAATTTAAAAATTAAAATACAATACATAGAAGAAGACTTTGCCGGATGCGGGTCGTCTCCGGGTGATGCAGCTCGTCTAAGTCTCCAAGTCAGCCATATTGATGTGAAAGTACATGTGCAATAAAAATGCACAACAAGTGTAGCATGAGTACGAAAACAACGTGTACTCAGTAAGTATCCCGCCTAACCTCAGAGAGGTAGTGACGAGAGGTCGAATTAGACACTTGCTAGAGGTCAATCTAGTGTAATCAAGTGAGACACTAAGCATGAATATTATAGGCAATTTAGTAAAAATCAAGGATAATAAATATCAATTCTTTTTACAATTAACACTTTAAATCCTCATCATTTTAGTTGACAATTTATAATTCACAGGCCAATAAGCTGGTAATAATTACAGAAAGTACGCAACAATTATCATGCGCAAGAAATGCTGAGGGTCGAACAACGCGGACCAACAATAATAAAATGTGCACTACTGAAGGGTCGGACGACTCGAACCATAGATGCATCTATTTTCCCCGCTCGCAAATGGATCATGCGACGCAGTCATACATAAATAATAAGGTTATCCTGCTCGCGAATCATACATGTCAGGCACCCATAGATACACATATTCACACAAATGAATCACTTTTTTATCGGGGAAAATTAGCTATTCAAGAAAGTGATAGAATTGTCTTTTTAAATTAACATGAAAATAGTATTTAGAGCTTTTCTGGAGATTTACTTACCAAATTCGATAGGGTTTCAGATATTATAGATTTATCCGAAATACAATTATCCAAAGAAGAATCAATTCTCCTTCTAGATGATTAAGAAAAGTAAACTCTATCCTTCTTAGGTATTAATTACTAAATTATAGTACCACATGAAATTTCGTTGGCAAAGTCACAAGTACAACAAGTAAGGCATGCTAGTGGGTCCTAGACTACACGGACATAGCATACTAATAGCTATGCACGGAATCCCGTCACCTCGTGCGTGTGTATCCCCCGCAAATAGTAGCACATATTCAATTAGTTCTTCTATGGGGACAATTCCCCCTCACAAAGTTAGAAAGGAGACTTACCTCGCTCAGAAATTCCATAACTGGCTTCCAAGCCCTTCTAACGACTCCAATTGATGCACAACGCCCCAAAACTAGCCAATAATTACGCAAATCCATTCATATATGCTCAAATATCGATTAGAATCCAATTTATAACAATTCCTAACCCCAATCAAAAAGCTGATAAAAATTACACTCGGGCCTGCGTGCCCGGATTTCGAAAATTTTCGAAAATAAACATTACCCATAACCTCACGAACTCAAATATATAATTTATTCCAAATCCCACGTCCTATTTGATGGTCCAAACAAAAAAATACTAATTTATAGGTTTTCTACCAAATCCACTAGTTTTCACTAATTATCCATGAATTTCCATGTTAATATATATATATATATATAAAATCCAATTATTTAACTTGAAATAGGTGGGAATCACTTACCTTGACATAGATGATGAAGATGGAGCTCCAAAATCTCCCCTAGGTCGTTTCCCATGGAGGAAATGAGATGAAATGAGCCTAACCCATTTTTTTCAAGTTTATACACTTCCAGGCAAGTCTTCTTCGCGTTCGCGAAGAACAAAAATCTTGAAATGTAATTCTAAACTCTTCTTAGACAGCCTCTAGTAGAATGGTCATAACGTTATGCACAAAACTCCAAATGACAAATGGTTTAATGTTATGAAAACTATACTCCAAGACTACAACTTTTATGTTTTGGTAATCTCCTAATTCTTTATAGATTTCGAGATATAAGCTGCCAAAGTCAGCCCTGTGTAACACAAATTTCTTCTTCATCTTCCCGGATACCCTGTAGTGTACCAGCCATAACTCTTTGTACACAAATCCAAATGCTAAATAGTTTACTTTTATAAGAACTACACACAAAGGGCTACAACTTCCATTTTTTTCATCATCTCAAAATTCCTTATAGATTGTGAGATATGAGCCTCCGAAGTCAGACCTACGCAGCAGAAACTTTTCTTCTTCGCGAACGCGAGGCACCCTTCGCGAACGCGAAGAACAAAGTCCCTGAAGTCAAATCCTTCTTCGCGAACGCGACAGGATCCTCGCGAAGAACAACACCAGACACCAGCATCAGCCATTTCAAAACAGCCCGAAATGATCCGAAACCACCTGGAATCACACCCGAGGCCCCCGGGACCCTGTCCAATCACACGACCCAGTCCCGTAACATCCCATGTACCTTCTCGAGGCCTCAAATCACATCAAACAACGCCGAAACCATGAATCTCCCTCCAATTCAAGCTTAATGAACTTTAAAATTTCCAACTTCTATATTCGATGTCAAAACCTATCAAATCACGTCCGATTGACCTCGAATTTTGCACACAAGTCATATTCGACATTATGGACCTACTCCAACTTCCAGAATCGGAATCTGACCCCGGTATCAAAATTTCCATTTCCGGTCAAACTTTTTAAAACCTTCAAATTTCTAACTTCAGACAAATGACTCCAAAATGACCTACGAACATCTGAATTCACTTTCGATCGCGCTCCCAACTCCAGAATCACCATACAGAGCTATTCCCAGACTCGGAATCCCAAACGGACATCGATATCACTGAAATTCACTTCAACTCAGACTTATGAAATTTCTTCCAAATGCTAACTTCCACAATATACGTTGAAATGCTCCCGAGTTATTGATGTGCCGGAGAATTTCGGCACATTTAATACCATAGTGCTTAAATTATGGCTCGTTTCAAGAGAATTTACTCTTGTTAATTATAGAATTTTTGTATTTTGCAGTACACAAGGTGTAAACACTCAAGACCATGCAAAAGAGAGTTAAACAAGAGAAAAGAGGAGGAAAATGGCCGAATGCGATCGGATATGCAACATGTGAATCGCATTTCAAGCCTAGATATCGCATACCGCAATAGAAAGTTGAGTCAAATTTAAGGAGTGAAATGCGGTCAAATGTGCGACCACATATCTCAAATGCGAACCGCATTTAAATCGCATCACCATCTGATGCCTGAAGATACACTGCAAATGCGACGCGCGAATGTGATCGCACATCACTAATGCGGACCGCATCTCTCAAATGCGATGAACCTCTGGGACCTCGGGTTTTTGATATGCGACGAAGAAAGTGAAGATGCGAATCGCATCCCTGTTATGAGACAGGAATGCGATCGCATCTATGCCCGACAGGGGTGTTTTTGTCCACTTTTCACCCGAATTTTTGGCCCACTATAAAAGGATTTACCTTGGCATCTCTTGGCATAGAATATAGATCTTTGGACATATCTTCAGCTTTGTAAATATAATTTAGAGAGAGGAGAACAAGTTTTGAAGCTAGGGCTTTGCACACACACTTGGGTCTTGAAGATTTCACCATTGTGGTTAAGGATTTCTTACCCATTTATGTTAATTTCTTCCTTTTCTTGTTTTGTATTGAATATCTAAGTGTGTAGTATTTTTTCAACACTTGAATCTTGTTTATGGG
>ML243049.1:0-11723 GCA_005239495.1 Nicotiana undulata
TCATGTCCGAACTCTCCACACTCATAACAATTTCCTGGAGCTGGAGATGAAAACTGACGAAAAACCCTACCACCATGATAACAACCAGACGAACCATGCATAGAAGAACCCTGATAAGATGATGCTCGGGCGGAGCTCTGAGATGGAAGGGCACTAAAAGATGAACGTCCTTGATGAGAATTGAGAGGACCCTGCCCCGACGATACACCACTGTACGCTGGGTGAACTGACTGTGGAGGTCTAAATGAACGACCTCTGTTAGGCTGAAATTGCCCTCTCAGAGGAGCACCACTGAAATTACCTACTCCCCGAGGCCTCTTGACCTCTCTCTCCTCTCGATCCTGCCTACGAACCGACTCAATATCCCGAGCAATATCAACAACCTGCTCAAATGTGACTCCAGACACCCTCTCTCTGGTCATCAAAATCCGAAGCTGATACGAGAGAACATCTACAAACCTCTTAATCCTCTCCCTGCCAGTAGGGACAATCTCAGACGCATGTCTGGCTAACTCAGAAAACCTCATCTCGTACTGAGTAACTGATAACTCTCCCTGGCGCAGCTGCTCAAACTGTCTGCGTTGCTCCTCACTGTGGGATTGAGGAACATATTTCTCCAAAAAGATCGTGGAGAACTACTTCCAGGTGAGAGGTGCTGAACCAACCGGCCTACACCTCTCGAATGACTCCCACCAAGTAAAAGCAGCACCCGCGAACTGAAAATTAACAAACGAGCCCCCACTGGTCTCCAAAATACCCGCAGTACGTAGTATCCTCTGGCATTTATCAAGAAAACCTTGGGCGTCCTCACCCTCTGTGCCACTGAAGGTCGGAGGCTTAAGTCTGCTGAACCTCTCAAACCCGCGCTGCTCATCCTCAGGCATAACAGCGACCACAAAATCCTGAGCTGGAGCAACCGGCTGAACTGGGGCTGCTCCTGGTGCATGAATACCCCGTACAACCCGCTCAGGTGTCCGGGCAGCTGGAGTCTAATTGCCTCTCCCGGTCTGAGCTGTATTGGCAGTAGTGGACATAGCAACTGCCTGAGCTAAACTGGAACACACCGTCAATATCTGAGCCAGGGTCTCTTGAAGACCCGGAATAACAAAAGGCAATGCCGGTGCCTGAGCCTGATCTGCTTGAGCTCCATCGGCGGGAACCTGATCCTGAACGATAAGGGGATCCTGTGGTACTACTCCGGTTGCTGCCTAGGCTGGTCCCCTACCTCTACCACGGCCTCGACCACATTGTGGGTATGGCTGGTGTCTGGTCACCCTGATCGGTATTGCGTGTCCTCACCATCTGTGAGAGAATAAAACAACATAAGTTTAGATTTCTCGAATCAATAAATGGCACGAAAGAGTTCAAGAAAATAGAGATGTTTCCTAAAAGTTCTGCAGCCTCTTGAAGATAAGTACAGACGTCTCTGTACCGATCCACAAGACTCTACTAAACCTTCTCATGACCGTTGAGTCCTATGTAACCTAGTGCTCTGATACCAACTTGTCACGACCCCAAATCCTAACAGGCCGTGATGGCGCCTATCGTGGAACTAGGCTAGCCAACCATCACATTACTACGCTTTTGTTCAATTATCACAGTTCACAATTAAATAATAAGCANTACCAACTTGTCACGACCCCAAATCCTAACAGGCCGTGATGGCGCCTATCGTGGAACTAGGCTAGCCAACCATCACATTACTACGCTTTTGTTCAATTATTACAGTTCACAATTTAATAATAAGCATGCAACCATAGCATCGATTAATATAATTAAGTCTTAACGTCCCAATAATAGTCTAACCAACCTCCCAAGAACTGGAGTCAATAGTCATAAGCATCTAAGAATAATTAACTCTAACTCTGCTAAAACTATAATATGTCTCTGAATCAAATGCTAAAGCTAAATAGGGAAGGAAAGTGGAGAAGCTGTGGATGCTGGACAACTACCTCGAAATCCCGTGAAATGCTGCTATCGAACCTGCGTCAGTTACTGCTGCGAGCTAGTACCTGGATCTGTGCACAGAGGCACAGGGAGTCTTTATGAGTACGCCAACTCAATAGTAATGATAATAAATCACAGTCTGAGTAATATAAACACACAGAATAGATACATAATTTCACAAAAGCCAGTAAAACACCAAGTCACCAGGTAGTATTCAGCAAGCTTAATTTTTCGACCCCTCAAATCGACCCCTTAAGGTCTCATAATCTCAAGCCCTAAAACCCAATTTTTCTACTGATTTCCCATGAATTTACACTGGTTTTATATTCTATAATCATCCATAATTGAGTTTTAATGATCAAAGCACTTACCTCTATGAAGAACAAGGATTTCCCTCTTCAAAATCGTCCCCAAGAGCTCTTTTCCGTACAACAATGGTGAAAATAAGGTTTAAGTCGCGGAGGGTTTATTTTATATTTTTCTAAACAGTGGTTCTGCACCTGCGGCCACTTAAGCGCACCTGCGGACCCGCACCTGCGGTCCCAGGTCCGAACCTGCGAGGAATCCCCAAAAACTCGGCCTACTCACCCGCGACTTCGCAGGTGCGATCCTACTCCCGCACCTGCGATCCTCTACTGAGACCCTCACTTCCGCACCTGCGACCCCCTGCCCGCTCCTGCGGGGCCGCACCTGCGATCAAACATCTTCAGGTGCGGAAATCTCTGTGATTTCACACCAGCAGTTTTTTGCTGCAATTTCCAACTTCCAAAATTCCCATTAACCATCCGAAATCAATCCCGAGCCCCTCGGGACCCCAACCAAACATACCAACACCTCACATATGATCATTCAAACTTAGTTGCACTCTCAGAACACCAAAACTAACGTCAAAACACCAAAGTTACATCAGATTCAAGCCTAAGAACTATGATATTTCTAAAATCCACCAACGATGCCGAAATTATTCAAAACAACTCCGATTGACCTGAAATTTTGCAGACACATCCAAAATGTCATTACGAACTTGTTCCAACTGTCGGAATTCCATTTCGACCCCGATAGCCTATTTTCCATTTCCGACCGGAAATCAGCAAAAACTAACTTTTGCCAATTCAAGCTTAATTCTACACCGGACATCACAAAATTATTCTGAACACACTCCTAAGTCCCAAATCACCTAACGAAGCTATTCGAACCATAAAATACGCATTCCGCGGTCGTTTACCAATAAGTCAACTCTCAGTTGACTTTTTCCATTTTAAGGCTATTTTTAAAGGCTAATTGACTGAACTCTCACTATAATCACTTCGATTTCAAGCCTATCAACTCTAACACATCAATAACAGTTAAACCAAGCTATAATAAGTCAATAACAACAATTAAAATGCAGGTTTTATGTAACGACGGACCGAGTCGTTACATTTTATATCATTTTGTGGGAGGCCGACAAATATTTATTTATCTAATGTTAATTTAAGTAAAAAGATTAGTTCGTTTAAAAGAAGTCTCCTCGCTTCATATAGCTGATATTTGTTCCGAATTCAATTTCAAATTTGGACAAAAATAAGTTATGCAATTAATTACGAAGTTAGCTTTTTATATGCTTATCCTTTTAAAATTATAAAAAATGACCGAACAAATATTATCTCTTGGCTTAAAGAAATTCGGTCATGCAATACTTATTGAATATAAAAAACAAAATTCATTTCGACCTCGTCGTAGTTCTCAATTATTTCGTCGCATCAGGCGTGGCTGAACCATCTACAATAAATTTGACCTAACGTTTCAGGGTATATCCGGCCAAAGATTTTACTCACGAAAACATAATAATATATACAACGCCAAGAAATGCAACAGTAAAATGTGACTAAAGCGTTATCTAAAATTTAACTCTAGTGGATAAGAAGTACCATTGTCCTTATTATTGTACTCTTTGTGACTTTGGTACAAACTTAGTATAATAGGTATATTTTTATAGGGCTGTAGGAAGAAGACATTGGGTATATATGTTTCGCCCACTAATGAATTCACTACTTCAACGTACGTGTGAACTCCATGCAAAATTATATAATCTTGAGAGTTGAAATTGTTGTGGCCTAGAGTTGCGTAAGACATTAAGTTATCATACACATAAATAACTTACTATTTTATACCTATTTTACTCTTATTATTAAGTACTAGTACTAATTATTTTCAATTCATTATTACGAGTGATGCAGAAAAATTATCATTTTTTAAATTACTTTCTAAGGTGTATGTCTAATCAAACATGGATAGATGGAGGGAGTATAATGGAGGGAGTATAAAATTGAAAGAAAAAAAAGGAAAATGAAAATTCGAGAAATCAATCACCAAAACACAATTATATATTTTTCCTCCTTGCAAGAAAATAAAGGAAAAAGCCATATCAAGCTTCTCTCCTACATAGGCGGATCCAAAATTTAAATTTAATGGACTTATGTTATAAAATTCTCAACTTTGAATTCATTATACTATTAAAATTTATGGTTTCATATGATTTAATAGATTTTTTTATATAAAATTTATACTTTAGGTTGAAAGTTATGGATTCAGTTAAACTCGTTCCTACACGATTGGAAGATTGAGACATAGGAGAAAGAGTTGGAAAATTCCACTCGATACATATACTTACGAGACAAAGCAATATATTAATCGAAATATATACATGTTCATGATTAATCACCACAATAATAAATTCAGAAAAGAAAAGGGGAGAAAGCTGTACAGCAAAGCGGAGGAATCCCGCGTTATAAAAATAGTCAAGTGGCTGAGCTTGGAATCACAATGTAGCTTTTGGATCTTTCTAAAAAGGATGCCATTATTACTGCAATTTGGTCTATTGACTTTAGAAATCGTTATTACCTCTTTCTTTTTTTTTTTCTTTATCTTTTGTTTTGTATGATTGTATAAAAAAGTCGAAATCTCACCTACTTTTTTGCATGTTACGTTATTGACGTCTACTTCTACGCGTCTATCCAATTGGAAAGCACGTTTCTGAACAACCAACCAAGATTCTGCTGCCTTTATTTAGGGAAAGATACCCGCTCTTAAAATATATTATTATATGTTCTATACAAAAATTATGAGTACAAATTCTATATATTTTTTCGGCTATCAAATATAAATAGTTTTTGATGCGGGCTAAAAGTGATAAAAAGCCTTTTACTTTCACTAGTACGTCCGTCTTCTTTTTCTTATTAATGCTTATTTTATCATGTTATATAATTACTGCTTAGCCTGATCCTACATTAATTAGTATTTTCTGATTTAATAATTAAAAATTAATAATATGGTTATAGATATAATTTGTATCGCACCGAATAGGTCCACCGACAAATTGCCCTAACATTTTCATTTCCTTTTTACCAGTGCTCGAAACAATACAATACTGATTAGTCAATATTTATGACGAGGAAATAGATCTCCATTCGTAACTCCGCAACTTGTTCCACTTTCTTGTTTTCCTTCGAATAGAAGAGATCCACAAATAATAAGGATATAAAAGGTTCAAAAAAGGAAAGAATAAAATCGCACACTTAAAAAGAACTGCAGTTATAACTATTACCCACAACTCTAATCTCGTCGCAAAAAATATATTAATATACTTGCGTACCCTAAATTAATAATTATGAACTACAATTTATAAAAATAGGCGGCTTGACTTATGACTTATAAAAGAACAGGCCTAAAAGCTTTGAAACTTGTCTCTTTATGCGGGGACATTTGCATCAGTACCTATTTTTTGTGTTACGTTTTAACTTATATCCGTTTTATAAAAAAAAATTTGCAAGCGTACCTACTTTTCGCATAAACTTAAAAAATACAGGCCTGAAGTAGCAAAGACAATCACACAAACTTCAGCACTAAATAAGCTGAAGTATTGTCCTGGATTAATTATTTTTGTCATAAAGTTTTTTCAAAAACTTCAGCAGAAGTGCTGAAGTTATTTAGTTCATTTGTAAAAACTTCAGCACTAAATAAGCTGAAGTTTAATTTTACAATAAAGCTCTTTCAAAAACGTCAGCAGAAGTGCTGAAGTTATTTAGTTCATTTGCAAAAACTTCAGCACTAAATAAGCTGAAGTTTAATTTTACAATAAAGCTCTTTCAAAAACGTCAGCAGAAGTGCTGAAGTTATTTAGTTCATTTGTAAAAACTTCAGCACTAAATAAGCTGAAGTTTAATTTTACAATAAAGCTCTTTCAAAAACGTCAGCAGAAGTGCTGAAGTTATTTAGTTCATTTGTAAAAACTTCAGCACTAAATAAGCTGAAATTTAGTTTTGCAATAAAGCTCTTTCAAAAGAACTTCAGCATTCTGCTGAAGTTATTTAGTTTATTTGTAAAAACTTCAGCACTAAATAAGCTGAAGTTTTGCACAAGCATCAGGAAGCCGCCGCCTAGGGATGTCAATGGTGCGGGGCAGGTGCGGGACGGGTTTGGTCAAACCCACAAAAATGTCAACCCGCCCCGCAAAGTTATTTTTTCAGTTTTCAACCCGCCCCGCCCCGCCTTGCCCTGCCCCGCTTAATTTTTTTCTTCTTCTTTTTTCTCTAATTTCGTGTTTTGTTTCTATTTTCAATCATTGGTTTTCTAAAAACATGTTCATTACACCGACATTCCTTGTAATGCGTCATGGCAGAGAATATCTTTACCTTTGTAATAATGTATATGATCTTTCAAAATAAATGGGTTACTATCATTTCCTATTACTAATACGATATATTGACTTTTATAATTTTATTTTTGTGAGACTTATGCAAATTGGTTAATTATAAATCAAAATTGTATTCGTGCTAGTGAAGAAAAATATGAAATTGCAGTTGAAATGATTGCTTTGTTTCAAAAAAGATAAAATTCAAAGTTGCCCCGCATTGAACCCGCATTAAACCCACAACCCGCCCCGCACCCGCATAAGAGTAAACTCGCCCCGCCCCACATCAAACAAAACCCGTCCCATCCCGCACCCGCCCCGCCCCGTTCCCATCCCTAGCGGCGCCTGAAGTTTTAAAAATTAGGGTATAGGTTAAATAATTTTAAAAATATGGGTATAGGTTAAATGGGGGCGACCAGATTGGGCGCCCCGTGCAATTTCTACCTTTATGCGTAGTGCCCTAAGGCAAGCATGGTCAAGCGCACATCCTTCGTCAAAAATTATACTGTATATATAAGCTAAATATTACTTT
Organism: Nicotiana undulata; assembly: GCA_005239495.1. Classification (NCBI taxonomy): domain Eukaryota; kingdom Viridiplantae; phylum Streptophyta; class Magnoliopsida; order Solanales; family Solanaceae; genus Nicotiana; species Nicotiana undulata. Next base: position 7,152 of record ML243049.1, read on the forward strand.
ATATGTTATATATTAATATTTTAAATATTCTTAACGCAGTTGAATGAGGCAGTCCAGTGGTTCATGGTGTTCAAAGTGACATATTATTCACGGATTCAAAGTAACGTGTTATTCACAAATTCAAAGTTCTGTCAATTTATTTGCCAAAACAAAACGGAAATCACCATGTGTAGTCGATATGATTCTTTTTCAATCAAAAATATTTTTCAATACAAACTTTAAAAACTTAAAATTTGTGCAAATAAACAACTAATCTTAAAAATAATTTTTTAACTAAAAATGATTTTTTAAATAAAATTTATAATTTAAACATCAAGCTGTACAAAAATTTCTTCTACAAAAGCTCTCTAAAAACTACAAATCCTTTTAACTCTCTCTTTTCTTTTATTTTATGCTTACTTTTACAATAAAATTTTTAATGTTGTCTTTTTGTTAAATTAATTTTAATTTATAAAATTATAGCTCTATTAAAAGTTTTTATTTTTTTAGCTAAATGTCCATAATTTTATCGAAAAATTTTGTTCACCATTCATCGATAAAAAAATTATTGACTTGTTTAAAGTTTGAACATCCTTGGGTCTTGACGGAACTCCTGACTACGTCACTGATTATGCGCCATTCTATTGAGATGTGTCATGACTAATACATTTAAAAACTTATATTATGTTATATGTCTTTTTACGTGGGTGTTTACTTTTTTTCATGATTTAAATACGTAATAGTTCTTTTTAATATGAATGATCATGAATCTCTTTTTTAAAACCTGTTAAGACTGCCTTGAAGATGAGCTTGAAGCTCGAACTGGAGCTCCAATGGAGTCCTTCCAGAGAATTCTATGAGAGAGTTTGTGAGAGATGAAAGTAGAAATTGAAAAGTGAAAGCTCACTTCTTTCTCATCACTATGCTGAGTATATACACGTGTGGACACAACTAATGCTGAGTTGGCCACTAACTACACAACTAACTCTACTTAATTACAATTAACTAACATCACTAACTATACAACTAACATATAACAATATAATTATACAAGTCTTAACATCCTCCTCCCCCCCCTCCCCCCGCCCCTCAAGTTGGAGGTGTTGTGTACACTGCCAACTTGCTCAAGATTGCGGAGTGCTTTACTCCTGTTAGAACCTTGGTAAGTACATCAACTGGTATGTCTAGAATAACACCCAGTTCTTTAGCATCAAAGGAAACTTCAATTCCTTTGACCATTGATGTGACCCTGTTGTTCTTGACAATCGCATTCCCCATGAATTCTACTAACTCAGCTCTTGCCAGCCTGCCTTCCATACGAAGGACCATGTCCTTCCAACCCTGCACCTCTAGAGTTCCCAGCAAATACTGCATTCCAGTCTCATCTAGATCCTTCATCAGCTTGCCCTTCAGAATTGTTCTTTTTCCAAACATAGTAACTCCGTCAGTCACCTCTCCTATTTCCTTCTCCTCCTCTCCACTCCAGTCTGCATCATCATCCTCTTTCTCAACAATATTTACTTTCTTTGGCTTGGATCTGGTCTTTTTGACGGTGCTTGGAGTTGCAGCAAACACAACAGCTGACTTCTTTGAAGAAGCCTTAGCCTGTTTGGGTTTTGGTGTCCTAACCACAACTGGAGCCACCTTCTCCTCTTGTTGGACCAGGTCCAACGTCTCTTCTTCAATAACAACAGCCTCAACAAGCTCTCCAACTTTTGCTTTTCCCTTTGCTGCCCTCTTCTTCTTGCTCTCTTGTAGAGCCTTTTATCATTTCTCTTCTTTATCTCTCACTATGCTACGAGTAGCTCGTACTTTTGGAGCAAAAACACCAGCAGCTTCAGAAACTTCCTCTTCTTGGAAGGAACTGGGTGGGTTGCCTTCTTGGACTTTTGAGTCCTCCTTTTCTTGGGGTTATAGGACTCCCCTAATTTCTTCAGCCTTTCAGCCAAGGTTTCCTCTCCAGATGAACCAGGTTCATCTGTGCCTTTCTTCAAACTTGAAAGACTTGCTGCAACCTCCTCAACTGTACTTTCCCCTAAGTCTGTGACGTTTTTTCCAACATTTTCAGGAATGGGACCATAGATAACCAGCGTGGTACCATCCCCCCCAGATCCCCTCTCAACTTCTTTTCCCCCTCTCTCAGAAATACTTTCTTTTCTACCACCCCTCTGCCTACTTGGCACTTTAACATCAACAATAGACCCAACTAACACGAATCTTTTATCAGCAGAAGCAGCTTCAAAATTAATTTCAGGATTACATTTCTCAGAGCTGGTTGAACCAGATGCGTCTTCCTCGTTGTCTGATTTAAAATATTCACTGAACGAATCTGTCTTAGAACCTTTGTCCTCTTCAATAAGATCCTCCAAGAATTTTGCCCTAGTCCCAGAAGCAACAGTTTTTCGGGCAAGAACTTTGACTCGACGATTCTTGGGGGCAGGAGTAGGGTTTGGAGTAGGTTCAGAAATGGGTGTATTTTCAGGGGTTGATGAGATTTCTGGTGATTGAGAACTGTATACAGATGGAGAGTTAGATTCATACTCACAATTTCCTCCATCATAATCACGATTAGGTGATGAAGTAGAAGAAGAAGCAGGTGGTGGTGAAGACACGATTATGTGATGTTAGGAAGAAAAAGGCGAGTAAGCCGTTTTGGATTGTGGAATGAGTTGAACTTGGTTCGACGGTTGCTTTATGAAGAAAAGATTAATGATGACCCTTATATAAGATGTGGCTGGGGAGATTACAACTGCAGAACATTTACTCAATTAGGAGTCTAATCGCCGAAGGACTGACATTGATTAGACATTTAATTTCCCCCTAAAACTAGGCTACTTAAGTGAAGATGGGACTTATTGAAACTGGTTCGATTTGGGTAAGTACGAAGTATTTGAATTTGAACCAATTACGGAAAGAATCCTGCTCATGTATGACTGTAATTGAATTAATATATGGAGAAGAGAACGTACCTCGTCAGTCAGATGAATCAGCATGGCTGAACCAGGTTCATCTTGTTAGAAATCTTTAAATTGCCTCAATTTACATAGATAGATAAATATTATTAGTATCCAGAGAATCATATTAATACATGGAAAAAGAGTATGGAAATAAAGACATGATGCTGAGCAATTATTAATCTAATTAAGTACCCAATTAGAATTTTCTAGCCAACAAGAATAATTTTTTTTTTTCATTTTTGTTTTTCCAATTAGGTGATCTCAATCATCCCTAATTCAAGACTGTTTCTCTCAAAATGCTCCCTACTCAGTGCTTTGGTGAAGATATCTACAATTTGCTTAACAGTAGCACAAAATTCAATTGAGATCATTCCCTTTTCATAGTTGTCCCTAAGGAAGTGGTGTCTAACATCTATGTGCTTAGTTCTCTTATGATGAACCAGGTTCTTCTTCATACTAATGGCACTAGTGTTATCACAGAAAATAGGAATGCATCCCACATCTATACCAAAGTCCATGAGTTATTGCTTAATCCACAACAACTGAGCACAACAAGAGGCTGCAGCTGCATATTCAGCCTCAGCAGTAGACAAAGCTACTGAATTTTGTTTCTTGGTGGCCCAAGACACAAGGCAAGATCCCAAGAAGTGAGCCATGCCTGAAGTACTTTTCCTGTCAACCATGAAACCTGCATAATCAGCATCAGCATATCCTACAAGGTCGAAATTACTACCTTTAGGATACCAAAGGCACAAATCAGTGGTGCCTTTCAAATATCTCAAAATTTTCTTCACTGCAGTGAGGTGAGACTCCATTGGATTTGCCTGAAACCTGGCATAGAATCTCACACTGAACACAATATCTGGTCTGCTGGCAGTGAGATATAGTAGAGACCCAATCATTCCTCTGTATACCTTCTGATCAACGGATGAACCAGGTTCATCCACATCCAATTTAGTAGCTGTGGCTATGGGAGTGTCTATTTCCTTTGAATCCTCCATCTTGAATTTATTGAGGATTTCTTTCACATACTTTTGTTGATGAATCATTGTTCCGTGTGAGTTTTGCTTGATTTGTAAGGCTAAGAAGAAGTTTAGCTCACCCATCATACTCATTTCAAATTCACTCCCCATTAGTGTAGCAAATTCCTTGCTAAGCTTTTCAGTAGTTGACCTGAATATGATATCATCAACATATATTTGCACAATCAGAAGATCCTTCCCTTTTAGGAACAAAGTACTGTCAATTTTGCCTTGTTTGTACCCATGTTCCAGCAGGAATTTTGACAATCGCTCATACCATGCTCTAGGTGCTTGTTTGAGACCATACAGGGCCTTGTCAAGTTTATATACATGATCAGGTGACTCTTTGCTTTCAAAACCTGGAGGCTGTTTGACAAATACATCTTCCTTCAAATANATTCAGCTCCTCTTCCATGGCATTTACCCAATCAGCATCTTGTAGGGCTTCACCAATATTCTTTGGCTCGATTAAGGATAGGAAGGCATCAAACGCATACAGATTTTTCAAGGAAGCTCTTGTTTTGATTCCGGATGACAAACCTGTTATGATATTCTCAAGAGGGTGAGAACTCTGATATCTGTGTGGTTTGAGTACTAATAGTTCACTTCTGGAT
>ML243050.1:0-19366 GCA_005239495.1 Nicotiana undulata
GGCCCACACAAGTCATAAGGCACGAGTAGTCGCTATGGGAAGAATCATTCACGGGAACGGAGTTCCAACGCACAAAACGACCGGCTGGGTCGTTACAAAACCAAATATTGAAGCAAAAATATTGTGGACCTCAAACTCGTAGCCATGTGTTTGGCTTTGGGGGTGGAGTGAAGGCGAAAGACTTAAAAGGTGGAACTTCTTCAAAGGCTGAATTACTGTCCGCACTATGTTCAACTCGAGAAGAAAATAAATCTTTGAATGAGGAAAACAAATCCTTGAATGAGCTCTTGTCTACCTTAGAAGATGAGATGAAAGAAGTGAGGAAAATGAGAGAGTTCTTCGCTGCTCAACAATCACATGTCCCGCTTACAACGACATCGCCCGTTTCAACTGAATGACATCTGTTTTTTTCTGCTGACCAAGTTAGTAACAATATACACAACTTTTTATTTTTATTCATCATTTGCATATAGTCAATTTCTATATTGCATATAGTCAATTTCTATATTACATATTTGTTTGTTCTTTCACTCGAGCATCAGCATGTTTGGAGCTTTGTTGCTGTTTTGTAGCTGTTTTGTATTACCAATGTCAGCTGCATTCTTGTTTTCCTAGTATATCACGGTGATAGGCACCCCGTGAGTAAACGCCATCCCTCGAAAATCTATCATCTAGAAACCTCCTGTCATCATAAGAACCACCAGCCCTGCAAGAAAACCATGAGGCAAAGGCCACTAGGAAAAGGCAAAGAAATAATGGAAGAAAATGAAGTGTCAAGTACCAACATAATAGGCAGTACATTAAAGATCTTGAATAGTTCTATTACATGTTCATGCAACAAATGTGACAAGTAATATATTATTTGAAGTCTTAGAAAAATTAATTTATCATCAAGCAGTTTGATTACCCTTTTGGTGAAAGATGATAACACTCATCGGAAATCTGGCTCATGAACTCCTCTATAACCCTCCAAAGCCTGTGGATTCAAGAGAATAAGTTGTGTCAGCAAGTTATAATCAAGGATGGAAGTTTAGGCAAATCCATTCCACATCCTCACTCCCCCATGGCTTTCATTCATTGTTCTTTAAGAGATGCTGGAAAATATTTGAACAATCACATGACCCTAGTTTCTTGTCTATCATCCATTATGTGATTAAGAAGGAAACCAGGAAACAATCTTCATGATTTGGCCTCCTCTTTACTGGACTCCTCAAAATCAAAATCTTCCCAGAACAACTCTTGAAACATTGTAAGTACAGTACAATGACAGCACATTGTAAGTACAGGACAATGACCTCAAAATCAAAATCTTCCCAGAACAACTCTTGAAACATTGTAAGTACAGTACAATGACAGCATATGTAAGTTACGTTGTTGCTGTTGCTCAAGTACAGTACAATGACAACACATGTAACTCTTGAAACATTGTAAGTACAGTACAATGACAGCACATTGTAAGTACAGTACAATGACCTCAAAATCAAAATCTTCCCAGAACAACTCTTGATCAGTTAATCTTTTCCTTCTGTAGTTACGTTGTTGCTGTTGCTCTAGCTGTTAGTTTAATTTTTTCCTTAAACCAGTACAATAGGTGTAAGTACAATACAATGACATCACATGTAAGTACAGTTAATTTTTTCCACTTGATCATGCCAAACTCCTCAAGAAGTGATGCTTTATGTTGCCAAGAAAACCTGCTGCTGTGGATACAATAGATCAGCAAATTATACTTCGATGGTTCTATGTTTATGTTTACCTGTGATTTCTTTTCAGTAGACTAAGTGTAACACACAGAAACCACACCTTCACCTGCAAAAAAGAAAAATATGTACAGTTTTTCCATTTTGCGAGCATGCTCTGTGTGCGACAAGCATATCCATGCCATCAGTCTTCTCTTCGATCTTGGAAGTTATTTTACCAATAGTTACTTATCGTTTTTCAAACTTTTGTACTTACAGGTTTCGAAGATTGAAGCTACAAGTCAAGATGCAAGTTTTGAAGATGTACAAGCTCATTATTATTTTGCTAAAAATGTTATGCAAAACTTGATATCATAGTCTAGCTCAGGATGTTAGCTAAGTTTTTTTTGTTGAGGTGTTGAGAAAACATAGAAAGTAACATCATCATGGGATTTGAACTTGATATATTATCTTTTTATATCTAGATGTTTCGATAACAAGTTGATATTTATTGATAAAAATTATTTGTGGCATTGAGCTTTTAGGACTACTCATGGTTATTAAGAGACCGTGAATATGATCGCTAAATTACAAAATTATTTTAAATAGGGACGTCGTCTCTATAAATAATCTAGGACCAGTTAAAGGTTGGTTGTGAAAATGGTTTAACGCTGGGAATGACGACCGGGTTTTTTGTCGTCTCTAAAAGTTAATTTAGGACAAGATATAGTTGGTCGCTAAAAAGATTTAACGATGGGAATATATATATTTTTCGTCGTCTATTAGGGACGAGCAATGTAGTCTCTAAAAGTTATTAACGACCAGGTGTTTTCTCCGTCGCTAACATATAATTTAGGACCAGTTACAGTTGGTCGCTACACCGATTTCATGACGGGAATATATATTTTTTTCCATCGTCTGTTAGGGACGAGAAATGTAGTCTCTAAAAGTTTGTAACGACCAGAATTTTGGCCCGTCCCAAATGTGATATAACGACCCGTAACAGTTGGTCGCTACAGAGCTTTCACGACGAGAATACATATTTTTTCCATCATCTGTAGGGACGAGAAATGTAGTCTCTAAAAGTCTTTAACGACCAGATTTTTGGCCCGTCCCAAATGTGATATAACGACCAGGTATTTAGACTCGTCGTTATTGACATATAGCGACGGAGGCTATTACGACGGGATACGACCAGCCTTTTCCCGTCGTAATTGACCCTTTTAGGACCAGATTTCCCTTCCTTAAAGGCCGTTTTTCTTGTAGTGACCTCAAATCGATGCTCGTCGCTCAAAAACTAGTCAAACAATTAGCAAACCAATAAAAATATACTCTAATACTGATAACAAATCAATTTAGATAAATTTCCAACTCTGCTGGAAAAGCAACCCTCGGGCCTACGTGCTCGGATTCTGAAAAATTTCGAATATGAACACTATCTGTAGCATAACGAACTCAAAGATATAATTTATTTTCAATTCCATGCCCAAATTTGTGGTCAAAATCCAAAAATACCAATTTCTAGGGTTTCTACCAAAATCCCATATTTTCACGAATTTTCCATGAATTTCCACATTAAAATCTATATATAATCTTAGTATTTAACTTGCAATAGGTGAGAATAACATACCTTGACATAGATGATGAAGATGGAGTTCCAAAATCGCTCCTAGGTCGGATCCCATGGAGGAATGCGATGAAATGAGCCAAACCCAATTTTGCAAACTTATACACTGCCCAGGCGACCCTTCTTCGCATTCGCGAGGCCCCCATCGCGTTCGCGATGAACAAAGTTCTCAAAAGCTATTTCCAAACAGTTCTCCGACAGCCTCTAGTATAATGTCCATAATTTTTTTGTACAAAACTACATGACAAATAGTTTAACTTTCTGAAAACTAGAGACCAAGATATATAACATTCATGTTTTTGTCATCTTCTAATTCCTTATATATTCTGAGATATAATCTGCCAAAGTCAGCCCAGTGCAACACAAATTTCTTCTTCGCGATTTCCAAACATCTTCCCAGACAGCCTATAGTGTACCAACCGTAACTTTTTGTACTCAACTCCAAATGCCATATGGTTTGATTTTATGAAAACTCGACACAAAGGGCTACAAAATTCATTTTTGAATCATCTCCAAATTGCATATAGATTGCGAACACGAAGAACAGAGTCCCAACAACAAAATCCTTCTTCGCGAACGTGAGAGGCTCATCGCAAATGCGAAGAACAACACTAGACATCAGAAAACCAGCATCTAAAGTAGCCCTGATCCGATAACACCCGAAACATACCCGAAATACACTCGAGGCCCCGTCCAATCACACCAACCCGTCCCAAAACATGAAACGAACTTGATCGAGGCCTCTAATCACATCAAACAATGCCAACACCATGAATCTCACCCCAATTCAAGCTTAATGAACTTTAGAACTTCAAACTTCTACATTCGATGCCGAAATCTATCAAATCACGTCAGAATGACCCCAATTTTTGCACATAAGTCACATTCGACATTACGGACCTACTCCAACGCCTGGAATTGGAATCTGATCCCGATATCAAAAAGTTTACTCCCGGTCAAACTTCTTGAAAACTATTCAAATTTCTAACTTTCGCCAAATAACCTTGAAATGACCTACGAACATCCAAATCCACATGCACTCCCATTACTAGAATCACCATACAGATCTATTCACAGACTCGGAATCCCAAACGGATATAGATAACATTGAAATGCACTTCAACCCAAATTTATGAAATTCTTCCAAAACGCCAACTTTCACAATACGCGTCGAACGCTCCCAGGTCATCCAATGTCACGGCCCAAACCGATGGGCCATGATGAGTGCCTAAGTCCTACATGTCGAACACCCTCAAGCATGTGTTTAAGATATAAACATGAATAACATCTACTGAATACGAGAATAACATGCGTGAGGGAAACCTGTCCAAAAGACATATATACATATACGTGCGAAATACGTAGGGTGAGTCGACAAGGCTGCTATAGACAACTATATATCCAACTATACATCCTATCTATAGACCTCTAACAGAATATACAACTGTACAAGGATGGGACTGGGCCCCGTCATACCCGTATATGTATACAAACATATCGTACCAAAATCAAAAGTAGCTCCGGATCAAATGGAACACACCAACTCTCGTTGATCAAGGATCCTAAGAAGGGGGACCGTCAGGTTGTCTACCTGCACCTGCGGGCATGAGACGCAGGCCCCGGGAAATAGGGCGTCAGTACGAATAATGTACTGAGTATGTAAGGCATGAAAATCAGTACATAAAAGACATAGATGAAGCATGGAATAAAGAATTTCGCATGTAAGTCTAAATAACTTTGTAAATCCTTAAACATTTATAATGTCATGCACGTGCGTATAAATGTCGTGTCATGTATAGGTATAGGTGTATATACATTGTCAAGCCTCTGAGGGTATCCCATCATATACGTCCATTGTGGGAAAAATTATCAACATATACCAGTTGATCAAGTGGTGATGCGTATATAACGTCGTAACCTTTTCCCATATCTCATGTACATATAATATATGCGTATATAACACCATCTGGTCATGGGTCAATGTACATGTATAAATGAATGAAATGCATAAAGAAGTATGTTAATAAGATCAACATACCTTTCGGATAAACTTTATCAACTACGTATTATTCTGAGACCCATGAACATAAGTAATAATAATATGTCACATGGAGAATCAAGAACATAGACACCCCTAGTACTTCTATGAATAGAGTCGTTTATGAAAGTTGTGCGTTTGCTCGTTTCATTTGCATCATGCCAAAAAGAAAGAAGGGATAGCCATAACATACCTGAACCAGTTCTATTAACAATCCCTCTAACATACGACAATTGTGACAAAACACGTGACGACAAGATCAGAGTAGGAAAAATCCATATGATATTCTTGAGAAAGATTGCACCGCGCTCCCTTCAAATTGCAACATCTCACGTTGCTAAGAGATCTTGTTTGAATTTTGTTTCAAGAAAGTCACGTTACTAAGATGCTAAGATGCAAATTTTTGTTTGAATTTGCTGAAGTGAATTAGAGACGTTACTAAGATGTTAAAGAGATATCAACATCTCTTTAAGTAAATTAGACTATATTTTAAGGCTTGGTGGGTGTGGGCATGAGTAAGCCACATATTCTCTAAATATGCCACCTTTATATGAACTTAATGAGTCAAAATTCTTGGCTTTGTTGGCTTGGTCTTTTCCAAGGTTCTTAATTAATGATCCACTAATTCTTAATTAACTTGTTAATTTCCCTATTAACCGACAATTAACTAATTATCCACATAATTAAAAATTACCACAAAGTACTTAAAATACTACTCACTTTTAACACACTTTATGTACCCTACAATTATGGTCATGTGGTACTTTGTATGGCACTAGTCTATAAATACCATGTATTATAGCTCGGACCGTTTTTATCCCAAATCGACAACCTTCAATGAAACTCATTTTCTTTGATTAGTTTACCTTTAACATTCACGACACTTATCCCATGTTATAAATAACATAAATGATTATAACCTAAAAAATAATCCCATCCCCGAGTCTACGTCGATTAACTTACAACGAACTTTTATGAACGAAATGCGGGATATAACATCCAAAACCCTATCAGGACATACGCTCAAATCCAAAATCATCAGACGGACCTATTGGGACCTTCAAATCTTGATTCCGAGGTCGTTTACTAAAAAATCAAACTATGATGACCCGTTTTAGAACCTAATTCTGTGGTTTGAGGTCTAAAAAACCTTATATTAGCCTTCCTCGATTTGCGTTCACAGTCCGGGTGTTCTTCTGGAAGGCTTATATGTTAAAAACTGATAAAAATAAGAATTTTGCCTTAAAAATTCATTTAAGTTGATTTCGGTCAACAATTTGAGCAGACGGACCCAGATTTGTGTTTTGGCAGTTCCGGTGGGTCCGTATCATAATTTCGGACCTGGGCATATGCCCGAAATTGAATTCGGAGGTCCCTAGCTCGAGTTATTAATTTTTGTTGAAAATTGAAAGTATTATGATTCTTAAGGATCGACTGATGTTTGAATTTATTGATACCGGATCCGTATTTTGGTTCTGGAGCCCGGTATAGGTCCACTATAATATTTATGACTTCCCTGTCGACTTTGGTAAGAAACGGAGTTGATTTGACGTGATTCGGACATTCGGTTGTGAAAATAGAAGTTTCAAGTATTTTTTGAAAATATCGTTTAATTTGGTGTCCGATTCGTAGTTCTAGGCATTATTTTGGTGTTTTGGTCGCGCGAGCGAGTTCGTATGATGTTTTAGGACTTTTGTGCATGTTCGGTTTGGAGCCCCGAGGGCTCGGAGGAGTTTCAGATAGGCTATGGGGTGCATTAAACTAAGAAAATCTGGTGTTTTTGCTGCAGCTGTTGTTCTGGTGTATTGTGCTTCATGATCACGAAGGGGATATGGGCTGGGGTAGGATTTTACACTACGTGTAATGAACCGACCGGTCGTTTTGAGCTCTAGCACGTCGTTTAGCGATTGGAAGTCATGAACAACTTCATTTCAGGTATGATGGCTTGTGCGTATGGTCAGAGTTGAAATTCAGGAGGTTCGGAGGCAATTGAAAGGAAAATTCTCATTTCGGAAGCCTTAAGTTGGAACACTTGACTAAGATTTGAATTTGAAGTAAACGACCTCGGAATCAGGATCTGAAAGTTCCAGCAGGTTCGTATGATGATTTCGGACTTGGGCGTATGTCGGATGTTTTGGATAACCCGGGAACGTTTCAGCGTATATTGTGGAAGTAGTATTTTAGAAGGATTTCATAAGTTTGGGTTGGAAGGCATTTCAGTGTTATAGATGTCCGTTTGGGATTTTGAGTCTGGGAATAGCTCCGTATGGTGATTCTGGAGTTGGGAGCGCGATCGAAAGTGAATTCGGATGTCCGGAGGTCATTTTGAAGTCATTTGGCTAAAGATAGAAATTTGAAGGTTTTTGAAGAATCCGACCGGAAGTGGAAATTTTGATATCGAGGTCGGAATGCGATTCCGAAAGTTGGAGCAGGTCCGTAATGTCGAATATGACTTGTGTGCAAATCTTGGGGTCAATCAGATGTGATTTGATGGGTTTCGACGTAGGAGGTAGAAGTCTGAAAACTCCAAGTTCTTAAAGATTGGATTGGAGAGCGATTCGTCGTTTCGATGTTATTTGATGTGATTTTAGGCCTCGAGCAAGTCCGTGTTATGTTTTGGGACAGGTTGGTGTGATTGGACGGGGTCTCGGGGGCCTCGGGAGAATTTCGGGTGGTTAACGGATCAATAATTGAAGTTGATGAAAAACTGAAGTGGCTGTCATCTGGTGTGACCGCACCTGCGAGGCTATGGCTGCAGGTGCGACTTTGGGCGCCGCAGGTGCGAGTTTTGGGCTGGAGCTGAGGAGCCCGCAGGTGCGGAAAAGAGGCATGGGCAGAATGTTTTTAAAATGGAAATTTTCTCATTTCTCTCCTATTTTCAGTTGGTATGGGCGATTGTGGGGAGCTTCAAGGAGGGATTTTCGTCAAGGATCACTAGGTAAGTAATTTCTTCACGTTTGTAAGTTAAATACAAGGTTTATGCATGGATTGAACATGAGAAATTGTGGGAAAATTGGGAATTTTGAAGAAAACCTAGGAATTTGGTAAATTGGATTGTAGCCACGAATTGAGCATGAATAATTGAGTAAATTATATATTTGAACTAGTAAGGCTACGAGTAGAGTTTATCCTTGAGAAATTTCAGAATTCGGGCACGTGGGCCCGAGGACATTTTGGTCAATTCATTGAGCGGAGTTGGGAATTTATATAAACTGAACTTTTACAAGTATTAGAGTGAATTTTCATTGCTTTGCCTGTTATTTGGATAGTTTTGAGCGTTGTGCATCAATTGGAGTCGTCGGGAGGGCTTGGAAGCTGGTTATGAAGTTTTGGAGCGAGGTAAGTCTCCTTTCTAACTTTGTGAGGGGGAATTGTCCCCATAGGCGAACTAAAATGACTATATGCTATTATTTGTGGGGGCTACATACGCACGAGGTGACGGGAGTCCGTGCGTAGCTACTGTTATGCCATGTCCGGGTAGTCCAGGATCCACATCATGCCTTGCGTTCTTTCTAGAAATAAATTATATGCTTTATGAATTGATGCTATATGAAATTTTGGTTTTCCCTGAGATCATAGAAATTTAGTAACTTAAAGGAATTGTTGGTTCGGGCCGAACGACCCTCGGTATTCCCTACGCATATATATACATATGATATACCACTTGTGACTTGAATTGTTAAATTGTCTTAAGGACGTAAGTTGTCAAATGATTTCATGGATAATGACTTGAGAGATATCTAGGGGAAAATGAAGTAGAAATTATTTATTTACTTCCAGTGTTTATTGAATTGCAGTTACTTTTAAAGTTTACTGATTTTATTACCCTCGTATGCCTTTTGCTGCTGTCATATATTGTTAAATTATATTTTTGGACCCTAGTGAGTGTCAAGTCGACCTCTCGTCACTACCTCTCTGAGGTTAGGCAGGATACTTACTGAGTACACGTTTTTTTCGTACTCATGCTACACTTGCTGTGCATTTTGTTGCACAGGTACTTTCATAGCGATGAGGCTGGTTTGGAAACTTAGGCGAGCTGCATCATCCGGAGACGATCCGCAGCCGACAGAGTCTTCCTCTATGTATTGTATTTATTTTATTCTAAAGTCCTTGTCCAACTTGTATTTCGGACAAGCTTTGTAGTATTTAGTAAAAAGTCTTAGAAATTGCTCATGTACTTGTGACACCGGGTTCCGGGATGTATTTTATTAAAGTGGAAAATAGACTGTTGTTTTTACTTAAATGGATTTCATCTAGTTATTATGTATTAAAGTGAAAGGTAACGATTTTGAAAATGTTGAAACAAGAATTTATTTTGATTAGTTAATGATTGGCTTGCCTGACTGTGTCCGGCGCCATCACGACCTTATGGATTTTGGGTCGTGACAACATGGTATCATAGCGCTAGGTTCCCTTAGGTCTCACGAGTCATGAGCAAGTCTAGTAGAGTCTTGCGAATCGGTACAGATACGTTTGTACTTATCTTCGAGAGGCTACAGGGCTGTTAGGAGTACTTCCCTTCTTGATTCCTCATCGTGCGATTTGATTCCTTTAAGGATTATGCCTATGTTTCTCCCTACTCAATCTTACGCGTTGCGAAGCGCTTGCTATGAATCGAGGATTTGAGAAACTTTAATGATACTATGGATGTGGTGTGGGATGTTTCTCCCTGCGAAGTTGATTGAGGCTATTGTCGTTGCTCTGCAGAAGAGTAATATGTTGATTTCAGCCAGTAGCTGTGATTCTGAGAACTCTGAGGTTATGCTCAGGTTGTGATGATGCTTACGATTGGTTATCGCGCGATGTTGATATGATGGTAGAATGCTTGCCCATATGTTGGGGTGATGAATGGTTTGAAGGGAAGTCTTCTCAGGGCGTAATTTCGATATTACAGTATTTTAGTTCCGGCGGAGGAAAGGCATTTGGACTATGAACGGTACGGTTCAGATTGATAAAGTAGTAAGACTTGGTGTATTCAAGTGAGGTGGAATATTCACCTGCGTTATGATAGCGTCGTCATCGATCGAATGGAATGTGTTAAGTTCGTCAGTGTTATAGCTCGTCGGTTGCATTGGGTCAGAGTGTTGTGAAGTAGTGTTGAAGAAGCGGTTGTCAGAGATCGTGGTGTGTAGTGGTTCAGAATTCAATAGTTATTTCTAATAAAGGCAGCTCGAGAAAGATGATCTTCGGAGAGTTTGAAGTCGTGGTGATTTGCTGGTTCAAGATCTACAGAGGAAGATATTGAATTGAGGCCGCAATTGGGAAGCATGCGATGGAGGAAGACGTGTGAAAAGTGTCAGGTGGCGGCTAAATCTCTAAATGCCAAGCATCAGAAACAAAAGTCGGGTAGTTGCTTAAAGGAATGAGTTTAACTAAGTGGGAGAGTGGCAGTGTATCCTATGAGTTTAGTGGAAGGACGGTTGCCTACCTTGAGGAGGAGTTGGAGTGATTTGAGAATTTTAGTGGACGGGGATTAGGTCCACGAGCTTAAGCTGAAATGTTAGTTATTCGGCGGAAGGTTGGATGCAACAGGGAGGAGTGGTTAGGGATGAAGAAGGATGTAGTGTGGCGATGAATTTGAAGATATTGTAGCGCATTTAGTAGATGTCCATGGGGAGCGGGCGGACTGGTAAAGTTGGTGAATGAGAGCAGGCTTAGGATGGGGTATTGATGTTGTAGAAAGGGTGCATTTCAGCGTCGTTGAAAGGTGTTAGTTGGAGATTTACACAGGTGGGTTACCTTCCGTGAGTAGGTCAGCGGTTGTGTGGTTGGTAAGTTTCTGCGAGGAATTCTAGTGGCTATTCGGCAGGAGGGCGAATATGTGAATGATGCTAGAGAATTTGAGTATTTAGGAGGTTCCTACAGGAGAATTTAGAAGAATTTGACGGATTGGTTGAGCAAGGTCATGTCAGCAACGAAGAAAGGATCTCGACAGGGTCTA
Source organism: Nicotiana undulata (assembly GCA_005239495.1). Taxonomy (NCBI): domain Eukaryota; kingdom Viridiplantae; phylum Streptophyta; class Magnoliopsida; order Solanales; family Solanaceae; genus Nicotiana; species Nicotiana undulata. The sequence continues at coordinate 11,286 of ML243050.1, forward strand.
AAGCGGTGCAAGGAGCAGCTTCGGGCTAAGTGGGGGAGTCCACCACCTGCAGCTGGGTTGTAGGATTGTGTTCTCATGGGGTTGCGGATTTTCGGCGTCTTGGCAAGTTATTACAGCTAAGGGAAAGGAGTAGAATGGTAATTGTGCATGGGATTTGACAAATATGTGCAAACATTGGTCCTATTGGACCAAGGTTAGGTTTTGGGAGATTCAGAATTTATGCTTAAGGCATGGGCGAGCGGTAAGGGTAGTGATTCAGTCACATGCTTCATTGAAATGAGTATTCATGTGCTAGAAGAGCCTTGGCGTTGATTGTATTCGGGGCCAGCCAGAGTAGGTGACTTCTGATAGCAGTCCTAGTGAATTCGAAAGTTAAGAAGGCGACATTTAAGGGTTAAAGGTAGCAGTATGATTAAGAATTGAGCTTTTGCAGCATGATTTCTGAGAAAGGGAAAATGGTTGGAGAGTTCTATGTTATTTTCAGCGAGCAGAATAGTATTGGAGGAGTGAGAGAAATAAACTCCGGGTTGTAGAAGATTATCAGGAGGGTATGAGATGGGTTGCGGGATTTAGGCAGCATGGTCTCGTGAATCAAGGTCACTCGGGATGAGTTAGGGTTGAGTTGTTATGAGTTAAAGGAAGTTACTATTATCTCTGAGGCAATTAAAGATGATTAAAAGAAGATAGATTGGTTAGCCCTGGTTGAAATGACACATTGTACTACAGTGTTCAGTTCCTTCGGTGTGATTGAGTATGGGTATGGTTTGTATAGATGTGTGTGGGGCTTGTCGGACGTCGTAACAGATTTCATTTGGAGGCATTCGAGTGTTATGGCCTGTTAGGCGTAGGCGGAGCTCAGAAGGTTTATGGTGGTTCAGACCACTACTTAAGGATTTGCATGTTGGGTGATTGTGAGAATTCACTTGAGTGTTGTTATTGTTCTCTTGAATTGAGGTAAGTAAAAGGTTCCCATATGGTGAAGTGTTTCCCCTATTAGTGGTTCAGGAGTATGATGGAATTATTGCGCAATCTAATATTGGCATGCCAGGTGCAGTAATCAGCACATAATTAAAAGTAAGGATCAAGATTTCGGTTCGGTGTTGTCAAGGATGTCATGAGCTCGGATGGGCAAGAAAAAAAAGTGATTTTAAAGTTCAGAGTAAGCTGGTGTTATCTTTAGTGTTACCTGAGATCGATATTCGGTGAAGGAGGCTTTGTACCCTGGTCATGGGTTCTTGATGTGTTTTGCAGCATTAATGTGGTCGGTGGTATGGAGGTGCAGACTTGTTACCTCGTGGAAGGTCGCGGGAGCGTGACCACGGGAAGATTGTATAAGTGTGACATGTAGTCACTTAATGGATCGAAGATTCAGACTGAATGTGAAGAAATGTAATATTGCTTGTTTGAGAATTTATGCCTGTAAGGTGTTCAGTACAATTTTATTGCAGATTTACGGGGTGGTTGTCCCGGCTATGATGGGTGTTCTTGCGTATTATGAGAAGAAGTGGGTTATGGACCCGGGTAAGGCTATCAGCCTAGTGCAGTGTGAGCGGAATCGGCTTGAAGTGTGTGAATGGATTTAAACAAGATTGTGGGCTTCATGCGAGTCAGATGTGTTCATTTCAGTATAGCGCTCCGCAGAGAGGGGGTGATGGAATATCAGATATAGTCCGTCTTCGTCAAATTCATGTGATATTATGATTGTGCCGTGTAAGTTGTGAAACAACTTGATAATTTCTTATGTGTTGGGATTTCCGCGTAGTAATGAGGTTATGTGAGCAGGATGGCTCTTGGGATTCAGATTATATATCACACCTCAGTTGTGCTTGAGTTTTATAGTATATGGCTCTATCAGTCTCCCCATAATGGTATTATGAACTTAGCGAGCTTGTGACCGGTATTCAGTAATTTGTAATAGTGAGCAATTCAGCTCCGTGTATATTTCCTTATGCAAAATTTATGATGGGATCAGGTGTCACGCCGCCACGGGCATGTTATTTGGATCGGGTTGCACGCCGCAATAGTGTGATGTTGAGGAAGGTTCCTATAATTCTTCTTCTTGTGTTTTACTCCCCATACTCTGTGGAAAGTTCATATTTGTAGCGTGAGTCGAGTAGCCCCTTCCTGAGTCATTTCCTTATGTGTCATGTTCGAATTATGGCCTATTGGCGCATTGTGGCATCGTGTAAGACTATTGGTCGTGTCTGGGGTGATTGGTTGTCTGAGCAGTTCGTACTGGGTGAGACGAGATTTATAAATCTGGGATCGGTGTGATAAGATTATGCGAAGTATATTACATGACAATTGCTAGTATTTGGTCAGTAATGAGGATGATTTTAGTCAAGAATGAGAGATTTCAATGTTTGGTTAACTCTCTAGTTGGTTAGAATTTCTGCGCATCTTCTCCGTTGTGGTGGTATCGCCAACATTATATATATATATATATATATATATATATATCATAATGTGCAATGGGAGCATCAGATTCGTGGAATTTTGGCTATTAAGGTTCAGGGAATGTCATTGTGGTTAGATGGTGAATTATGCGGCGCATGATGCTAAATCAACAAAGGTACGCAGTCATGTCCTGGTACCTCGTGGGGTAATTGGTATGGTGTTCAGATATTGGCATCAGGCCTGGTAGAGAATTTCAAGTGTTGGAACTGGGTTTGGAGCTTATTGTATGGGTAAAAGAGGATATCTTCATATTTGATCAATCTAATGTGCTCAACAAGGTTGTGGTAGCACGGGCAGGTACACGAAGTGTTACACAATGATTCAGATAACTCAAGGAAAGTTCTTGGCACGTTCGAGGACGAACGTCTGTTTAAGTGGGGGAGAATGTAACGACCCGACCGGTCGTTTTGAGCTCTAACGCGTCGTTCAGCGGTTGGAAGTCATAAACAACTTCATTTCAGGTATGATGGCTTGTGCGTATGGTCGGAGTTGAAATTCGGGAGGTTCGGAGGCAATTGAAAGGAAAATTCTCATTTCGGAAGCCTTAAGTTGGAAGAATTGACTAAGATTGGAATTTGAAGTAAACGACCTCGGAATCAGGATCTGAAAGTTCCAACAGGTTTGTATGATGATTTCGGACTTGGGCGTATGTCCGGGTCGGGTTATGTATAACTCGAGAGCGTTTCGGCGTATATTGTGGAAGTAGTATTTTAGAAGGATTTCATAAGTTTGGGTTGGAGGCATTTCAGTGTTATAGATGTCCGTTTGGGATTCCGAGTCTGAGAATAGCTCCGTATGGTGATTCTGGAGTTGGGAGCGCGATCGGAAGTGAATTCGGATGTCCGGAGGTCATTTTGAAGTCATTTGGATAAAGATATAAATTTGAAGATTTTTGAAGAATTCGACCGGAAGTGGAAATTTTGATATCGGGATCAGAATGTGATTCCGAAAGTTGGAGCAGGTCCATAATGTCGAATATGGATTGTGTGAAAATTTTGGGGTCAATCGGATGTGATTTGATGGGTTTCGGCGTCGGAAGTAGAAGTCTGAAAACTCCAAGTTCTTAAAGATTGGATTGGAGGGCGATTCATCGTTTCGATATTGTTTGATGTGATTTGAGGCCTCGATCAATTCCGTGTTATGTTTTGGGACAGGTTTGTGTGATTGGACGGGGTCCCGGGGGCCTCGGAAGCGCAGTTGCGAGCAGGAGACCACAGGTGCGGAAAAGAGGCCTGGGCAGAATGTTTTTAAAACGGAAATTTTGTCATTTCTCTCCTATTTTCAGTTGGTATGGGTGATTGTGGGGAGCTTCAAGGAGGTATTTTCATCAAGGATCACTAGGTAAGTAATTTATTCACGTTTTAAAGTGAAATACAAGGTTTATGCATGGATTGAACATGAGAAATTGTGGGAAAATTGGGAATTTTGAAGAAAACCTAGGAATTTGGTAAATTGGATTTTAGCCACGAATTGAGCATGAATAATTGAGTAAATTATATATTTGAACTAGTAAGGCTACGGGTAGAGTTTATCCTCGAGAAATTTCGGAATCCGGGCACGTGGGGCCGAGGGCATTTTGGTCAATTCATTGAGCGGAGTTGGGAATTTATATAAACTGAAATTTTACAAGTATTAGAGTGAATTTTCATTGCTTTGCCCGTTATTTGGATAGTTTTGAGCGTTGTGCATCAATTGGAGTCGTCGGGAGGGCTTGGAAGCCGGTTATGAAGTTTCGGAGCGAGGTAAGTCTCTTTTCTAACTTTGTGAGGGGGAATTGTTCCCATAGGTGAACTAAAATGACTATATGCTATTATTAGCAGGGGCTATGTACGCACGAGGTGATGGGAGTCCGTGCATAGCTACTGTTATGCCATGTACGGGTAGTCTAGGACCCACATCATGCCTTGCGTTCTTTCTAGAAATAAATTATATGCTTTATGAATTGATGCTATATGAAATTTTGGTTTTCCCTGAGATCAAAGAAATTTAGTAACTTAAAGGAATTGTTCCTTGAAAGTAATTTAAGAAAATGTTGTATGTGCATGTGACCGCTTCGCAATTTACATTCCGCGAGCGGAGTGTTATTTCCCCCACTCTCATGGGAGAGGGCCGTACGCCACGACGAGATTGAAAGATGCACTTATGGTTCGGGCCGTTCGACCCTCGGCAGTGCACAATTTACTTTTATTGTTGGTTCGGGCCGAACGACCCTCAGAATTCCCTACGCATATATATACATATGATATACCACTTGTGACTTGGACGTAAGTTGTTAAATGATTTCATGGATAATGACTTGAGAGATATCTAGGGGAAAATGAAGTAGAAATTATTTATTTACTTCCAGAGTTTATTGAATTGCAGTTACTTTTAAAGTTTACTGATTTTTTTACCCTCATATGCCTTTTGCTGCTGTCATATATTGTTTAATTATATTGTTGGACCCTAGTGAGTGTCAAGTCGATCTCTCTGAGGTTAGGCAGGATACTTACTGAGTACACGTTGTTTTCGTAGTCATGCTACACTTGCTGTGCATTTTGTTACACATGTACTTTCATAGCGATGAGGCTGGTTTAGAGACTTAGGTGAGCTGCATCATCCGGAGGCGATCCGTAGCCGGCAGAGTCTTCCTCTATGTATTGTATTTATATTATTCTAAAGTCCTTGTCCAACTTGTATTTCAGACAAGCTTTGTAGTATTTAGTAAAAAGTCTTAGAAATTGCTCATGTACTTGTGACACCAGGTTCTTGGATGTATTTTATTAAAGTGGAAAATAGACTGTTGTTTTTACTTTAATGGATTTCATCTAGTTATTATGTATTAAAGTGAAAGGTAACAATTTTGAAAATGTTGAAACAAGAATTTATTTTGAATTAGTTAATGATTGGCTTGCCTGACAGTGGTGTCCGGCGCACTCACGACCTTATGGATTTTGGGTCGTGACACTACGCGAACACGAGACCATGGTCGCGAATGCAGAGTGTTTGGGGGGTTTGATCTATGCAAACGCGACCTATCACATGCGAACACGTAGCTTTAGCTAGGCTGGGTAGGGGACTTGAGGTGACTCTAAGTGAACGCGAGCCTTGTCTCGCGAACACGACGGTGGGGTAGGCTATACCTTCACGAACGCGTGGAGTCTCCCGCGATCGCGTAAGCTATTAAGGCTCCGTTCTTCACGAACTCGTCAGTGTTCACGCGAATGCGATGAACACTAACGCCCAGTGATAAAATATTCCCAATTACGGGATTCTTGCTATTCTTTCAAAAATTTCAAAACTAAAACACCTAGAGGCAATTTTCCCATAATATTTTCTTCCCCAAATTGTTGGTAAGTGATTCTAACCTACTTTATTTCAATTACCCATTACATTTCACGAGTTTTCAACCTAAAATCTAGGATTTTCATGGTGAAAATTGGGGGTTTGGGTAGAATTATGGATTTTGCATAATTATAATTTAGACCTCAAATTGAGGTCGGATTTCAAAACAATACATAATCAGGCTCGAGGGTGAATGGGTGAATGAATTTTGGTCCGAACCTCGGTTTTGACCAAGCGAGCCCGGTGCCGATTTTTGACTTTTTTGGGAAAAGTTTGGGGAATCTAGATTTATGCATTGTAATTGATTCCTTTAGAAATATTTGATATTATTGAGTCATTTGTGGATAGATACGAGTGGTTTGGAGGTGGATTCTAGAGAAAAATCTGTAATTGAGCATTGAGTGGTCTTTGGAGCGAGGTAAGTGTGTGTCTAACCTTGACTTGAGGGAATTAGGAACCCTCACACTATTTTCTATGTGAATTTCATGTGAGCGGCGTATAAGTGAGGCGACGAGTACTTATGCGCCGCCAAATTATCTGTTTTCCATGTTTTCCCATTTTTCTCATGTTGTATCTTTCCCTATCTTAATTGTTACATGCCCTAATTGTGTGCCCATGCCTAATTGTTACTTATTAGACATTGTTTACTCCTATTAATGATATTAGTTCTTCCATAGTTTCATTATCTCCCATTAATTACTTAAGATGGTTTATCGATACCTTTTGTTGTATATTCTGAATTGGTCTCGCTGTGTAGTATTATTTATGTGAACTTTCATGGTGTACAAGTTTCCTATTTGTTTCGGTTTGGAGTTTAAGTATTGTGAAGGGTTTCTGTGATTTGAATTGTGAAATTTCTGTACATACTGAGTAATTAATATTGATAAGGTGGGATCGGGTTGCACGCCGCATTAGGTGGAATAAGGGTGATTTATTGAGGTGGAATAAGGGTGAATTGATAGTGTACGGTGGGAACGCGTTGCACGCCGCTACAAGTGTATTAAGCGTGGATTGTTTGGTGGAATAAGTGTGAACTATGATTGTGTTATTGTGATATGGCGGGATCGGGTTGCATGCCGCAATACTTTTATTTTTATTCACGGTTGTTTATGTTATTATGATGAAATAAGGGAGGAATATGAGATGTACGGTGGGATCGGGTTGCGCGCCGCAACAACCTTATGTGTTTATGATTTCCCTGAGATGTGTTAGCTTTACAGTATTATCTATTGCGTTAAGGATTGGTAATATCTTAACAATGTTGATTTATTTCCTAGAGTTGTAATTATTTCTTGCAAATTACTGCTTTTTTCTGTTATATCTCCCTTTTCTGCTTTTATCATATATACTACGTACATGCTGTAGTGTGAGTGACCCGTCGTAGCCTTGTCACTACTTCGTCGAGGTTAGGCTCAGCACTTACCAGTACATGGGGTCGGTTGTAGTGATACTGCACTCTGCACTTCTTGTGTAGAATTTGGTGTTGGTCCGAGCTGATCATGAGGTTAGCTTACTAGATTCGTTCGATAGGAGACCCAAGGTAGATCTGTCGACGTTCGTAGACCCTGGAGTCCCCTTCTAGACGTTTTCGAAAATAGTTGTATTTTTTTCGTACATTTACTGTTTCTTTCATTTCGAAAATAGTTGTATTTCTTTCGTACATTTACTTGTAGTGAAATCTTAGAAATTCGTGAATAAAGACTCCAAATCCGGGTATTAGTATATATATTGAGGATGTTTTAAATTTCCGCACTCATTTTAACTCGTTATAGATTATTTGTTGTTATTTACTGAAATGTATAATAATTGGCTTAATGATCCTCTAACGTTGGCTTGCCTAGTAAGTGAAATGTTAGGCGCCATCACGGTCCCGACAGTGGGAATTTCGGGTCGTGACAAGTTGGTATCGGAGCACTAGGTTTCCTAGGTCTCAGAATTCACGAGCGAGCTTAGTAGAGTCTGGGGGATCGGTCTGGATAGCTGTCATGAGGTTCTACAGAACATGGGTATAGTGGAGACCAATGGGGTCGACTTTACTGTGTTTCATATGACTGGTTCCGCCAAGAAATGGTGGAGAGATTATTTGTTGACTAGACCAGCTGGGTCGCCTGCTCTTACTTGGGACCAATTCTCTCAGCTCTTCCTACAGAAGTTTCTTCCTATCACATTAAGAGAGGAGCATCGCCGTCAGTTTGAGCGTCTCCAACATGGCAGTATGACTATTACTCAGTATGAGACCCGTTTTGTGGATTTTGCCCGCCATGCTCTTCCTTTGCTTCCCACTGAGAGAGAGAGAGGGG